>JACXGI010004287.1:24805-55505 GCA_016801175.1 Esox masquinongy
CCCCCCCCCCCCCCCCCCCCTCCATCCACTCCACCTCATTTTTTTCTCAGTCTCTCTCCTCTTCATGCAATGCACTCTCCTCTCTACCTCCACTCCCTCTCCTCTCCTCCAACCGCTTACTGTCCACTACTGTTCCCTTCATCTGAACATTTTAAAATTCAGAAGCCTCCGTCCTTGGAACGAGAGGTTGTGTGTATCGGATAACATTTTAAAATTCAAAGGACCCCCTCCTGGCCAAAATATTAATTTACACCATTTGAATGGAAATTCGGCAGGTGCCCTTATCTGGACAGTGCCAGTCCTGCAGGGGGCTGTAAAGGAGTGACTGGTCCCTGTGTTTGATCTGGACTTACAATGTTTGGATTTGAATCTTTATTTCAAGTTGTAACGCGTTACTGGTTTCATGGACATTATAGCACAGGTTGTTGCGGGTTCCTAAACAATGCAGTGGAATAGTATAACTACAGTAACTCACATAAGATCACACCAGTACAATTTAAAAGTCTACCAACACATTCAGAACTATAATCTAAATGTGACTATAATCTAAACGGAACTGTAATCTAAACTATAATCTATAATCTTACACCTGTCTGTTTAACACTGGAGAGTAAAAAGATCCAGTAAACAGGGTATAAAAAAACTGTGAAGTAATGGAAAGTGTAGCCTGGAAGTGAGTGCAATCAAACTGGTTAGAGTAAATAGCATTGTTCTGACTGGGAGTGAGGGATGTCACTATGCAGCTCGACACCATTGTTCACAATATGTCGTCTTTGGTTCTTTAATGCAGTCTGCCACATCCAATCAAATCAATGGCATCTTATTGGTCACCAGCTGCAAAGAGAAATACACAAATGTTTGGATTAATTTATTCTATGAACAATCTACTACAAAGTGTGATCATTGCGACAGAATGTCACCTTCATTTTATTGCTGAGACTGTCATGCTGCATATTGAGTAAAGCATGCTTTCTTCCTTGCCAGAAGAACATTATTTCTGTCCTGGTATATGGTATTAATAACCTTAGGGCTCGAGTAGGGAATCAGATGCATGCTGAAAATACTCACTCGTGTCCTGTGATTCCACATGAAGGTAAGCAGGATGTTGTAGAGGTGTTATAAAATGGTTTCAATCACGTCGCAGGAAAGGCAAAGGAATGTTGTGGTGAAAAAAATAAGAACTTAAAATATGGCTTTGAAATTGCCTATAATGCAGAATACTGCCTATATCCATATAACCAAAGTCACTCACTGTGTGTTTCCAATTCTCCTCTGCAATAACCGAGTAGAGATGACAGTGGGCCAGTGTGTTAAACAGAGCATTTGTTGTGTTGTCTCCAGCTGGAGACCGCCCTTCACAACCCGGTCCAGTGTTCCCTGCTGGGCTTCTCTGCAGCCAGCACCTCTCTACCGCAGGGCTATCTCTGGGTAAGTTTGGCATATTTCGAGATTCCAGGACCGCAGCAGACCACCTCCAGTACTACTGACCACTGCTCTAATTTTAGTTAGCATTATTGAGATTGATCGTATTTTACAATTGGAAAATCCTCATGCCCTGACCAGGTGGCCAGTGGAGGTGACCGCAACCAAGGTCAGGTGGAAATCTTCTCTCTGAACCGCTCCACGCCGCGCACAGTCAAATCCATCCAGCTGGGAGCGGCTGTCCTGTGCCTGGACCACGTGATGGAGCCATGTCCTACAGAGGAGGAAGAGGAGGGGGAGGTTGCCGCCAGGAGCACAGCCAGGACTGGCAACACCATCTGTGTCGGCCTCCAGGATGGCTCGTGAGTCCTCACATGTACCTTTAGTATTAACAAGCATGCGTTTGTTTCATGCTACATCGTATGGATTTGTTTATCCACTGTTCCCCAATACCCTAGCATTTCTACTTATATCTTGCGAATTTGTATTGAAAATAGCATTGTTGTAACCGGAGTGTTGCAGTGGAAGTGGACACAAATTCTGCCAGTAGAAATTTAGTTGGCTGATGTTATTGCCATTGTTATATACTGTGTTCTGATATTTAAATGGGTTAAGCCTTGAGGTCGCCATATTGAACTCTGTTTCCAAGGATCCATGTGTACGGTAGTGTGGACACCGCTGCCCAGAGCCTGCTGACCTTCTCCACACCAGTCTGTTGTCCAGTTCTGTGCCTGAAACACTCTGCCTCCTTCCTGTTCGCTGGGCTGGGCAATGGAATGGTTGCTGTTTATGCTCGGAAGAGTGGAGGTGAGACTGCAAACCAAATGTACAGCTCCGGAAAAAATTAAGAGATCACTGCACCTTTTTCTTTCCTTTCCAAAAAAGTTGAAAAGGAAAGTTTTGAGTGTGGAACAGAAGCGTTCAATTTGCAGTGGTCTCTTAATTTTAACCCTTCTGTTCCTCACTCAAAACCTTCCTTTTCAACTTTTTTGGAAAGGAAAGAAAAAGGTGCACTGGTCTCTTAATTTTTTCCTGAGCTGTATAATATTGTATACTGTCATTTTCTCATTCAGTTCAATCACAGATGGACACAGATAAGCCACCAGATGGGAGAGGATGGCCTGTGGCTGAGCAATAGAAGCCTATGGAGTTAGATGGGACTGTCACCATTCTGATTTCAACATAGTTTCTTGTTGCAGAAAGTACAATATGTTGCAAACAGAGTAGACTATGTTTTTTAGACTTGACCCTTTGCCAACGTAAAAAAAAAAAGATGTACAAGACAAATTTCCCATTAAAAATGCTAACTTCCCAATGTAGGCCTTTCCTAACAGAAAGATGTTAAAACACACCAATATTGTCTTTGCAAGATCATGGTTTGAATTCTGCTCACAGATTGGCCCTGGGGTCCAAAGGAGGCTGGTGCAGTTGGTCCAACCCAGGGCTTGGGGGGTTACTAATAGGGTTGCCTTGCTTCAATAAGCTAGGAACTCCTTGTAGTGGCTTGAACGCCTGTGAGGTCAATCGAGGAGGGTGCGTTCCTTCCGGCGTGTAGGGATTCCGGTATAGACTTCCTGGTTGAGCGAGCAGTGTGATTAGAACCAGAACAACATCAGATGTGCTTTGGAAGACACTTGAGCTTGACTATCCCAATTGCGCTAGGTGTTGCTCTGATTGAAGCAGGGCCCCAATGATTAAATTGGGGGGAAAATGGGGGAAAAGCTAAAGATTCTGAAAAAGAACACACCAATATTGCTAAATAGCATTTTTCTAGCTTGTGCTTGGCTCTGCTTATCTTAATTCCTAGGTTCTAGGACTTGTCTCCTATTGGAAATGACAGCATGCAGGCTGTAAAACATGTATTATTTAAATTAAGTTGCATGTTGCAACATCATATTTTTGAGAAAGTACATTTTATATGATAAAATTGTATAACCACAAAAAGTTATTTTAATTTCTTCTAAAGACAATGTGTTTTCATATACTTAAATAGACCAATTAAATGTGGTCCTCTTTTAATTATTTACCTGGTTAGGTAAAGCAATGGTTCTCAACTGTTTTTGTGTCAGTACCCAGATTGAACCAGTTTGTCTTAGTCACAACGTATTATTCACATCACAGTTTTTTGAGGCATAAATACTAACTGGATTTTTCTGTTGCTTCATTGACAGCAATTCTATAAAAAAACATTCCTACCTTCATCATTGTCAACAATTTCATAATTACTCATATTCTCATAGAAGAATGACAAGCTCACCTGTTTAATTTAGCACAATCTGCTAAATTGCGCTGTTAATAGATACATTTAAAATACGGTAATTGAAGAAGAGTTTTCAGATAATTAAATTATTCAATTGTATGTTCATTATAATTTTTACACACCTTCTACTTGGTATTTAGTTGTTTTCTTATTTTTTTTAAATAAGTCAGTAGCAATAAGTCACCCGAGACCCATCTGTTAAGAACCACTGAAGTAAAGTAGAAATAAGCTAGCTTAACGACTCACACTATATTGTTTTCGCTGCTGTGTCATTCACTGCCGAGAAAGAACTATTTTCGTCACAGCAAGGAGTCCAGGTAGATGGGCAATAAATAGGCACTGATCCTTTTCTCCTTTTCCCAGAGGGGCTGTGGGACCCTGAGTCATGCAGGCTAGTGACCGTGGGCAATGGACCCATCCGCACCCTCCTAACACTGGAGAACGCTGTGTGGGCCAGTATTGCCAACCATGTCACTGTCATTCAGGGATCCAGCCTCCACACCCAGGTGAGTTAAACAACCTTCTACCCTCATCTCCACAGGGCTGAAGGGAAAGGAAGAGAACATAGATGTGACCCTGGAAAGAATTTATTCAGATTATCAAATTTAACACTATTTACATTTCGGCTAAAACAAAAACTAAAAGGGCAAAGCATACAGGATATTGTTCCAAATATTTTTTAAATATATATTAAACTTAAACTGCAAAAAATGCTTCCTTTAAGAATAAGTTTTTGAAAAATGCATGAAAAAAATGCATTATTACTCAACAACAAATTGCCAATCGGCTGAGAACATTTGCTTGTAACGATACAGAAAATTCTGAAGACAAGGTACAAAGTCGATTTCAGAAACAACAACAAATCTGAACAAGCCTGATATTCCTGTTTTAAGAATCGTCTTATGCTATTCTAAAAATCAAGCTGTGCCTGAATTAGGATATTTCGCTTGTTTTCAGAATGTTCCAAAGGAGCGGAGCACCCTTTCTGGGTTTTACAACGCGAGCATGTTTCTCAGATTACAGGGGGCAAGACCAAGCAGTGCCTTCAAGGACAAGAGTAACATCCTAATCAGAGCAGTACTTTACAGGCAGCCAATGTAGTGCAGATAAAACTGGAGCGACATGTTCTTCTAGTGTTGGTTAAAATCAGAGCTACGGTGTTCCGTACAAGTTTTAGGCTTTTAATAATAGAGTCTGAGCAGCTGGAGAGGAAGGCATTATGGTAGTGTAATCTAGATGAAACAAAAGCATGGACCATTTTTTCTGCATCTAGCTGAGAGATAAAGGGTCTAATTCTGGAAATGTTCCTGAGATCAAAGTATGCTGTTTTGGATATGGATTTCACATGATTATTAAAAGCTAGGCTAGCGTGAAAGGTAACACTAAGGTTTTTAACAACCATCTTTGGTGTGATGGGGCAACCATCAATATTAGGAGGGAACTTTGATAACTTAAATATACGTACATTTCTTGTCTAATAATATTATTTCTGTCAGAGTTTTAAAACAATTTGTCATCCAATCAAGCGTGTAGGTTTGGTTTGAACATTGGTGGAGACACTTTTTTAACAATCCTATTGATACCCTTGGCTTTCCGCTAAAAGCACGAGAAGATGCAAGCTTATGTGCACGCACACATGCACATAATACTGCATTCTATAGGGCAGAGGTTTCAAAAGTTAATATTGCTTTATTCACGTTTTGACTGCTACACTATGGTTACTAGAGATATTGATTGGCTGGTTATTCAAGTCTGCAGGAGCTGTGGCACTAGTGTGCCTTAAGGCTGCTTTTCTCAATTAACCCTGTAAACACTGTAAAAAATAACTATACAGCTCCTGAAAAAATTAAGAGACCACTGCACCTTTTTCTTTCCTTTCCAAAAAAGTTGAAAAGGAAAGTTTTGAGTGAGGAACAGAAGCGTTCAGTTTGCAGTGGTCTCTTAATTTTAACCCTTCTGTTCCTCACTCAAAACCTTCCTTTTCGACTTTTTTGGAAAGGAAAGGAAAAGGTGCAGTGGTCTCTTAATTCTTTTCCGGAGCTGTACATGTTACTGATCAGTTACAGTCAAGAGAAAAAGTAAGTACACACCATGGAAAGTTGTCTTTTTTTTCTTTTTTTTTGAACACATTTGTTGATAAACGTAAGTCAATATAACAATTCATGAAAAAATCTTTGAAACCAGCACCTGTTTTAAAGGGAAACAAGTAATTACCCACACAGGGGCTTTGGGTTATGCCTGTTTTCCCAGTCCTTGTGCACCAGACTGGGCTGTGCTAGGTCCCAAGTATCACGTCACTGTGGAACTACCACACAATGAAAGTGGATGACATAACCAAGGGGTATCATGTACAGTAAAACGAGTAGGCGTCCAATCACAAAACCTTAAAGGAATAGCAGTTTCAACCATGGAGTGTCCCGGTGAATTCATGCCCAGCCGAACAAATTACTACCAAAAAGATGATTTGAGCCAGTTATGTCCTTTTAGACTGAGGATTGGGTCGTTTCCCCCAATCTAAAATTACAAGAACAGAGACATGACCACAGTCAGTGGACAGCAGGAGGTCATTTATTACATTACGTTCACCAGTGCCTTCTCAGTGTGATGTTAAGATGGCAAATGCTGGGCTTCCTTCTATCTTCCCTAATATCTTAGAAATGAAAGGGAGGTCTGAGATTAGCATATTATAACAGAAGTAACGTGTGTTGATGTTGTTTTTTTGTGAGTGATTATATTACAGCCAATTTGAGGGATCCAGGAACAATCGCTGATTGATAATTATAAACATTGTAGTTGATATTTTAGCTATAATTATTGAAATGTTTTTATTAAAAAAGGTCACAAAATCCTTATGTCCAAGATTGTACTGGCATTTTATTTTATTTTTCAAAGGTTAGACAGTTGCTTCATGACACTGTCGCAGTGTGGCTAGTATTTAGACACGTACATTGATAATCACACCAATTCTCTGCTCTCTCTCTCTCTCCATCTCTCCTTTCTCAGGGTTTTGAGGTGCACCCAGAGCCTGGAGTCAGTGTGAGTCACATGGTGCTTGCGGGGGGAGGAGTTTGGATGGCCTTCTCCGAAGGGTCATCCATCCGTCTGTTCCACACGGAAACACTGGAACACCTGCAGGAAATCAACATCTCCACACGCTCCACCTTCCTCAACCCAGGCATGTAGCGTGTATAAGGTCACAGGCCACCGACAGCTTTTCTTTTCACTTACAGGATTCATATCCAGGCCATATGCACTTTTGCAGGTCTAAAAGGATTTGGATTCAGGTATTACCAAAGGCTATTCAGACTGTCGTCTGTTCGATCCACTCAGATGCGACTAGACCACAGACACTGACAGTAGATGTGGATTGGTGTGGGCAGCTGCTGCGTTGCCCTGAGTGGAGTGACAGAATGTGTCTCTTCTCCAGGTCACCAGGGCGTCGTTCGGGTCACCAGCCTACTCATCTGCCAGGGCCTGCTGTGGGTGGGCACTGCCCAGGGTATCGTCCTCACCCTGCCCGTGCCCAAATTGGAGGGCATCCCCAAAATAACAGGTCGGGCCCTTAGCACAGACACTAACAATGAGGGGGTGGTGGGGACTGTATGCTCTCTCTCGTAGCAGAAAGCTGACAACCACGGGGTAAATTTAAGCCTCGGCTCAGACGCTAGCTGATTAGTGGCTGGGAAAACACAAAAAAAAAACAAAAAGGAAAAAGCGAAAAATAAAAATAAAAACATGTTGTACATGAAACCAGGTAGCATCAGGTAACAGCCCTTGTGTTGGCTTGACTGGCTGCAGTGTGTACTGTATTATAATTGTGAGAAAAAAAAAACCGATCAATCAATAAATCTACCGATAATGCTGCATGCTTTCCAGCAAAACCCTGTGTGCTGTTTGTTCCACAGGTAAAGGGATGACCTCTCTAAATGCCCACTGTGGTCCAGTGGACTTCCTGGTGGCCACCTCCAGCACCTTGTCCCCTGACATGCTGAAACGCGACTCGGTCTGTGACCCCGCCGACCACGTCAATGGGGAGGTAGGGGGAGGAGGAGAGAGTGGGGAGCGGAGGAATGAATGGTCCCGGGAGTCGCTCTCGCAACCGGACTGCTCCTCACCCCAGGGGGAGCCCCCCAGGGCTAAGGGAGTGCTGCTCCAGTACCGTCTCCGTTCCACCAGCAAGCTGCCTGGCAAACTGCTGACGGCTGAACCCGACCAGAGCCCCTGCGGTGCCCCGCTGGAGACCCCAGAGCACAGCCCAGAGGACGGCTCTATATACGAGCTGAGCGAGGACCCTGACGTGTGGGTGCGAGGGCAGCCCCCGACCAGGGAGGGCCGGTGGAAGGATAAGGTGACCTCCGTAGCCGTGTTTTCCGGAGGCAGGGGGTTCCGAAGACTTGGGGAAGGGACCGCAGCAGTCAATGGGGACCCAAATGAGAATACGCTCATGGTTTGGCAACTCCCGCTGACAGTGTGCCCATAAGGGGGGAAAAAAGGCTGATTAGACCGTGCAAGAGATGGCTCTGCCTTCCTTTGACACTGTGAACCATCAGATCCTCCTCTCCACCCTCTCAGGGCTGGGCATCTTAGGCCCACCACCTCAAGCTCAACCTCAAAAAGATGGAGCTGCTCTTCCTACGGGGAAAGGTGCGCCACTCAAAGACCTCTCATTGAAGTTGACAACTCCTCTGTGTCCCCAATTGGAGTTCAGAGAAACTTGACGTGACACTAGACAACACCTTGTCATTCTCTGCAGACGTTAAAGCAGTGACCTGCGGGGTCAGGCTCTACAACACATTTGAAGAGTACCGTTTTACCTCACATAGGAAGCAGCATAGGTCCTAATCCAGGCACTTGTCATCTCACATCTGAACTACTGCAACTCACTGTTGTAAGGGCTCCATGCTTGTGCCACCAAACCCCCTGTATCCAGAACACCGCAAGCCTTCTGGTGTTCAACCTTCCCAAGCTCTCCCCCACCTGGGAGAACTTGATCTATCCCCTGGGAGTACTTCAGAAGACTCAGGACATAATAGGCTAACTGGTACAATGCACTAGAGGTGGTTATTTAGGGGAACTCGGTACAGGGCAACATTTTGTAGGTGGTACATCAACAGAAAAAGTTGGAAACCATTGAACTACAAGACCATGGGCTTGACCAGCGAGCAGCAAGGGGAACTGCCCCTCCCTACTTTTAGGCTACGCTCTAACCCTACATCCCTGCATAAGAACAAATGCTAAGTGACTGAAATGTAAATACATTCTATAGGAAGAAATGTAAAATAAAAAATCTATTTCCAGATGATATAGTAGACCGTTTAAGGAAGGACTATACACATGGTACATTCCTCTACCACCCTGTGGTTGCATCTCTGGATGGAGTTATAGTCTGGAGTCTGCGTCTGACATGTTTTAGACCCTGGGGTCACATCTCAGTCCCATTTAGGGGAACTCGAAACTCTTTACACGCACTCTTCCAACCAGATGCTGCTTCAGTCTGGCAGATCGAGACTAGGGGGTCTCATCAAATATGATTTGAGGAGGCTAACTGAACATGCCTTTGCATATCTTTTGCACATGCTTTGAAAAAGATATAATTGACAAGTGATTCAAAAGTGACAGTTATGAACATAAGAATGAATTTGCTTGTCACTCTAATTGACTCATTGCCAGTGTATAATGTGTGTCGCTAACACAGAACATGACAGCTAATGGTATTGTATGGGGCATGTGTATACATTGCTTAAACCCTTTACAACCCTATAAAGGTACTTTACATAGTGTTATCAGTGAACTTGTTGTAAAATATACATACAGGACACTTCATATGTATCCTGTTTTTGAAAAAAAGGGAATTCTATATAGACAATTTAAATTAAATTAACTCTGTGAGAACTATTTCAAATGTCCTGTTTTTTAATTTCAATAATCCAGAAGATGTGAAGAAAAGACAAAAAGGGAAAGAATGTCTTTGCCAATGTATGCTTGACAGGTACCTATTTGGACAGTGCATTTTACAGTATGACACTTTGTAATTGAAATAAATAGATCTCAACGCAAGCTCTTGATGTTTTGCTTATTTCTTATGACTTTGCACAGGCAGACAGTTGGGATATAGCCTGCTCCCCTGGTCACAGCGGGGGCATGGAGACTACATGTAGTGTGTGTCTATTCGTATCTGGGAGTGGGTGGGGTTGAGTTGACTTGTACACTGTACGATGTATTTAGTGCACGCCAACGAATAATCCAAATGAATAATGATCCCTTACGCTATACTTCATAGCCCTAAAATGAGTCAACTGTCAGTCTCCTGTTACGTAGTGGTTTGTCTAGAATGTGTATTTGCCTATGCTCGCGCGTAAGCGTGTGTCAAGGGAGACTGGCGGAGGGGGGGGGGGCATTTAAATAAAATCGTTTGCAATTTTTAATCCTCTTGCTATTCTGGCGGCTATTACGGAAAGAGGACATATTTTTCTCACCGCTGGCTTGACAGAAACAGAAAAGTAGGCTCCATTGCGCTGCAGCATGAAGCATTCAGAATGGGGACCCTACCCCGTGTCGCGGACTTGGTAGAAGGCACTTCATTGGCGATTTCTCGCCTGAAAGCAGATGGAGTGTCAACTTCACCACACTAACGGGGAAGATGAGTTGTGCTTTTTTTTATTGTATCCTCGTATATATTTTAGATTTAGCAGTTGGTAAGTCTCCTATTTTTTTGTAATAGTCTACAAGACGCATTTTGCTCTTTGCTTAAAGTTTATATTTTATTATTAATGCTCCAAGCGGTAGACTATTTAAATCTTGAAAAATGTGCTGTATACTTCTGTGAAAGGCTATAACTCTAAACTCTGCTAAATGAAATCACATTACAGTAAGTCTGCAGAGGTTCTTCCTTGCATGTTCGAAATTCATTACACAGTAGTCTAGTTTGACTGTAACCAGTGTCAAGTCATTGACAGTCATCTAGAGGGATTAGTTTAAGATTTCTGTCCGTGAGACGCACGGTAGCATATCGTTCAGTGTATGTATAGTACATTGAATGCCGATAATGCATGTTAGATTTAAATTATAGTTCCCTGATGCCAATGAGGCAATGATGTCACAATCCTAGTTACCCAATGCAGTTTTTGATTGATTATCTGAAGGATCAAAGCGGTTGGCTGACCCATTTTGCAGGTAATCTGTACTCTAAAATTATTAAATACCACTGACCCTCTAGGCCATGACTGCATGCCATTAACAAAGACACTGAGGAAATGCATTGTTTTACACATTCAATGTTAGCAAATTGAATCAGGATCTGTGAAGTCATTTCACTATTGAGGGTAAATCATTGTGTGGGAGTGTGTGTTTCAAATACTTCGGCGGACCCACAGACCTAAGTTTAGTCTCTGCAATGAGTCTGAACCACTGACATGTATAGAGGTCTCATCTGTGTATCCCTGCCATTGCATCTGTTCCAGCACGGGAAGAGCCATTTTGGTAGTTAGTATTTTATCAGGATTGCCATTAGCCACAGCTGAAACTGCTACTTTCCCTCGGGTCCAAAGATAAAGCCATTGAAGCCATCTCCATGTCAAAGTAGTCAATTTTGAAATAATGAATTGGCTGATCCCTCCTGATGACCCAGTTGGAGGGATTAGCCAATGGCAGAGCAGTTCACCAGGAGTGATCAGGTAATGAAGTTGTTGTCCTTTTGACAGATGTCTCCAATGGCATGACAATGCATGGCATGACAAAACAACAACATTTTCTAGGTCTTCCCAATTAAACATAATCATGCTGATGGTGTATTTAATATAGGCTCTCAATAAATCCCAACTTAATTCTATACATCAAATGTGAAAAGTGGGCCCTGTGGGGCCATGTGAATTACACTTTCAGATTGTCAGCGGTCAGCAAATGGAATAAAATGGACAGACTTTCTTTTAAACACTTTTTTCCCATAATGCATGAATACATGCTTTAAGTGGGGTTGTAGATTCATGGTGGAATGGCCCCTTTAAGAAGTGTCAGCTTCCATCATAAAAACACCAGAGTCAAGTATTTTTTCCTTCACCTACAGTACAGGACTTACATTTACATAATTAATGGATGGCTTTCTTTGCACCAAAAAGCTTCTGTTATTTATAATTTCTCCAAATGTTTGGTAGCGGAAGCCCTTTGCTATAGCCTCCTGCCATCTGGGCAGTATTTGGAGCAGGACAGAGTAATGTGCCAAAAGGGTAGGTCTGTGGAGGAAAAGCTGGGGGATTAGCAGGAAAACATTGGGAAAAATAATCCACAGTAAAGACAGGGTGGAGAGGGCAGGGTGGGCGGGGCTGGGAGGCTACACTGGCCTCCCAGTATGAAACAGGAGATTACACTCTCTCCCAGCTGCCTGTTCTGTGCTATGCTAATGTCTCTTTAACTGGTCTGGGATCAGTCCTGGCCCATTACACCATCACACTAAACATGCTGAAATGTCATGGGTCATCACTGATACATGACCCTATAGATTTATGTTGTCTTTGTCCTGCAGTTGTTAGATAACGCCAAAACACTCTCTATACAGTATTTACTTAAATCTTTTGAGATTCTTTCTGCCACAGAATATGCTGATGAAATCACAAATACAAGTATATAATTACAGTGTTTTTAGTTCTCAGAGAGGTTTTGTCTTTCCTAAAAAAGCCTTTGTGGAATAAAGATTAGGATTCTAAGCACTATATCATCTGTTTGCTTGTTTAGGAGATAGGTTTGCTGTTTACCCCTTCAGAACCTAGCAATGCCAAAGCACTTAGCACACATTAAGACTACTATAGGGGAACAAATATAGAGCCCTTCAACATGCACGGCTGGTGACACTGTACCTTTAAGCATAATTTATACCTGATTCAAGCATACTTCTTTGGCCTGATTTTTAGACAGGTGTTTATGATTAAAAGAAGCATTGTGACCTGATCTACCACTTCTGGAAGTAGTAGAACACATCATTTTTGGATATTGTATAAGTGTAGACAGATCTGGACTGTCAAACCATTTAAATTAAAATCACCCTGTCTTCTGAAGTCACTGATGGTTGGCACCGTATACTTATGTCATCAATATGTTTCTTAAAATGAATACAAATTTTAAAAGAATAGCTGTGAAATAATTTGCCTACCGGGAGGGAGCAGGAAATCTGTTCACAATGTGGACATGATGGACAGATAAGAAACACATTTCATTGACAGAACCATTTCAACAGACATTTATGATAATGTGTGTAGATTCTTATTTTAGAAAAGACCAGGAACAGGACCCAGGAAAAGTGCTGATAGATATGCCACACACTATTGCAGATATTTAATCATTAAAGTCTCTTATACTGATATCACAAGCCATATTTGTTAGCGTGAGTCAAAACAGGTAACGTTATGGCAAAACACAGTGAGGACCAAAAGTATTTTAACCGTTATTTGAAGGTTTTGGCTTTTACTCTCACTATTATCAGAATAGTTTAGCTCTTACTATTACCAATAACAGGAGAGAAATTAATATTTTTATTATGTTAATGAAACAAAACCAAATGCTAAACATATCCAATGCTCCAGAGAAAGGGGTCTATGGTAATTTGAGAAGTATACTGCCAGACTCAATTTTTGATTAATTAATGTTTAAGGGCAATTACAAATAATAAAATCTAACTTTATGGCTCCAGAAAATGTTGTGCTGGACCAACAATCTCTATAAAATATTTGGAAATGTCAAATTGAAAGAAAATATTTGATTTGTTTTTAAATATCAGTGAAAAATAAAATCAGAACATACTTTGATTTACCCCTCAATGTATGTTAAAAACAACAATGATTAACATCTGAGTCTTGGGTACGTTTTTAAAAGCTTTTCACAGGCATTTTTGTCTTTGATTTTTTCCAAAATTCTTTAGTCTCTTTTTTTAAGTAAACATTTTGACTTCGCCACTTAGAAACATAACTTTATAAGCTTTTGTAAGCAACTACAGTGTAGATTTGTCCTTGTGCTGTTGATTACTGTCCTGCTGAAAGGTGAAGTTGACTAGAGATGTCAACATGACTGGAGAGTTTGACTGAACTCATCACAGACAAAACTGAGGAGCTGGTGGTTGACTAAAGGCGATGTTCCCACCTTCCCTACATGGGATGGAGGGCTCTTCTGTTTGCTTGTCTAATTAATTCAATTGTACTACTTGCAGCAGCGTCACAGAGTCCTCACCTCCTCCATCACTGTCTGATTTGGGTCTGCGTCTGCCGGCTTCAGAGGGAAACTGCAAGGCGCTGTACAGTCTGTAGAAAGGATCATCGGCTTCTATTGAGGTCCTACTTGACTTTAGGGCCAGGAAGCATGCAGGCACCTCCGACCCTGGTCACCCACTGTCCCAAAAAGTCTCGTCCAGCGGGTGGGCAGTAAACGTCAATTTTGACCAAAAAATCCTGCCATCCGAGCAGTTTCTTTTTCCGTGCTGTGGAACTCAGCAACAAGCCATCTTTCCCAAAAAGACAAACTAAGCAATGCTCACCACATCAAGCCATCTGCAAACTGTTAACAGCAAACTCAAAGCCTTTGTGGATAGTCTTTGTGGATAGTCTTTGTGGATAGCCATACCATGTTGCAGCCATCAACATCCTTGGAAATAAGATGGCAGTTATTCACTAATGCGTTGTTTTCCTAAACTTAAGGTTTTGAATTTGGAACAAAATGTGTATTCCATTGACACGTTTTTGTACGAATGTGTTGTACACTGTATGCTGTGACAAAAAATGTGTGTAATAACAGATCTGATTTTCTTTGCAAAAAAAATCCAAAGGGAAGAGCAAACACAGGATATCAAAGCTATTTATACTTAGAGTTCTAAATGAATAATAAATAAACGAAAATACTAAGCATGTAACTTTGCTTAACCTTGATATCCTGTGTGTGCACATTTCCCTCTGGATACTTTTACATTTCATATTTTTGGAACTAGCATCACCAACGTACTTAAACAAATATCTTGGCTGAAAGGACTTTTCTATAAACATCTTTCTTCGCAGGCTATTTAACTGTCACTATTGAGTCCCTCCCTCCCATTGTCATTGGAGACACGGTGACACTCAAGTGTAATTTCAGGACGGACGGCAACCTGCGAGAGATTGTGTGGTTTCGGGTGAGTGGGGTTGCCTTGAAACTCCTGACTAGGACAGCTTTGTTCTCTGACATTTTCCAATTACACTTTAATTCAAACGCTGACACAAAGCGTTGGTAAGAAGAGAGCATTAGATAAAGTCCAAAACTAGGTTGCTGATTGCTGAAGAGCTACTAAGCTCCTTGAGAAAAATCAATTCCATATCTCATTAAATTAACTCCCCGCTGTGAATGTATGTAGCAAGATGTCTCACAATCCACACTGACAGTTTGCTTCAGCAAGAACTCCCAGCATCTCCCAAAATGAAATTAATATCTAGTAAAAAACGATCAAACTGACAAAATACGAGGCTTCAAAGCTTTCTAGGCTTCATGAACTGGGAAATAATAACTGTCTGCATTAATGGTGTATTTAAGCTTGTTAGAGATGCATTCACGCCGTGTGTAATGTGACATACTTCCCATGTTAGGTGACTGAGGGTGGCAGTGCCAAGCAGAAGATCTTCACTTATGATGCCATGTACAACACCAACTTCTCCCATATGGAGGACTTCAGCAGACGGGAAGACCTGGTCTACCAATCAACTGTCCGGTGAGCTTGACCAGTAGGCTTGGGCCTCGAGAAAGAAAGAGCTGGTTCCCGTTTTCACTTGCAAGTCATGTCCTATGTTATTCGATCTTTTATTCAATCATTGAGCACAACCCCTGACCTATGTATTTACTATGTTCATGGGTTTGGTGTTGTGTTGCTAGGCTCCCCGAGGTGCAGATGGAAGATGACGGGCCTTATGAATGCCATGTGGGTATCTATGACAGAGCATCTAGAGACAGGGTGGTCTTGGCCTCTGGCAGCATCATGCTCACGGTCATGGGTAAGATTGAAGAGAATTGACATTATATTAATATGATCATGTGGTATTTGATAGGATTTTGTGAATGGCTTGTGTAGCTTTTGTTCAGTCTCCACATATTTTTAGTGTGAACTGTTTTTTGTTTTTTTACCACCACCACTCATACCAGCATTTTCATCACCTTTGCCTCCCCCTGCTGTTAGGATTTGGGAAATGCAGTAGATTTTTTTGTTTTCAAGCATTCAGTACAGACATTAGCTTTTTATGTAGCCATTCTCTGTCTCCATGTCCTTGTCCTCCATAGTGCCTCCTAGGTCCATCTCGGTAGTGGCAGCAGACTGCCCAGCCCCTTTCAGTCGCTACGAGGCCCAGAACTTCACTCTAGTCTGCATTGTCATGGGAGGAAAGCCAGCCCCTATGGTGAGTTTTCCCACACACCAACAGTATTCGTATTGAACCATACACATTTGAAATAAGAACACCCACTGCCCTGTTGACACGGCTGGCATAATCGGTCCCTGCCTGCTCTCCTCTCAGGTGTACTTCAAGCGTGACGGCGAGCTGATCGAGGTGGTTCCTTCCGTTCTGGAGGATAGTGAGGACCAGCCCCAGGGCAGGGGACTGGCTGGGTTACGAGGCTCTCGGCCCCTGATCAGTAGAGACCTGGATGACACTAAAACGAAGAAGTCCCTTTCCCTGCTGGACCAGGACCAGGGGAAGCAACCCCGTCTACATCAGGACACCCCTGAGACCGGAGGGACAGGGAAGATGAGAGGGGCCGGGGAGGAGCCAGGGGCCCCTAGGGAGCCCGGTGGTCTGGAAGGATCTGAGCCCAGCTTGACCACCACGGAGTTTATCCCAGAGACAGTGGTGAGCCGCGAGTTCCCCCGCTGGGTGCAGAGCACCGACCCGCTCTACTACTTCCAGCACAGGCGACAGGTGTCCAGTGATGGCACCATGGAGGTCAGAGCCATGCTGACCTGGAGCCTCAACCCCCAGCTGGACAATGACGCCCTGTTCAGCTGCGAGGTCAAGCACCCAGCTCTGTCCATGCCCATGCAGGCCGAGGTCACTCTGTGTGAGTAGCAGAACAGATCACTTCCGGTTTTCCTTAGATACCACACTCCAAAAACCATGACAATGTGCGTCACTGTAATTACTTCTGTTTTTAACCTCCTACGACCTGAGCTTTGATAATGTATGCAATTTTAATTTCTCTTAGCTATTTGGGATTAGTAGGACCTGACAAGAATAATATTTAAGCATGGCGCAGACAACTGTCCACTAAGAAGGACAATAGGTTGAAGTTAAGCAGAATGAAGCACATGGTGCAGGAAGCCTAAAACAGTGTCCTCATATGCGGACACAGGGTCTCAGGAGGTTGAAACATGGCCTATTTGTGTTCAAGTGTTCAAGCTTAAACAACTCTAAAATACATGTAAATAAAATGCTTCCTGACACACTTCTAAAATATAATGTCCTAGTCCAGAAATAAGCCAATAACATATTGGTCCATATAATTAGACAGGTGTGCAATAATTATGAATGCCTGTTGCAGCTTATCCGATGCAGAAGACAATATTTATACAATGCCATTGCTTTGTCATTAGCCCACAAATACTTGAGAGGAATTGGAAAATGAGTTTTGGGAGTCAAAGATCAAGACACCTGTCCTGCGAAGCGAAACACCGCTCAACCAGGAAGCACTCGCTAGCACTTGGAGAACCCCTAAATGCGATGAGGAAATGCATCCTTGTGACAGAAACCCAACCAACCCCCAGACGATGCCGAGTCACTTTGCACCAACCCATGGGAGGGCCATTGTGCTTAATGCAACCAGGGTTTGAACTACTGGCCGCAACGCAGTACCCCATTCAGGAGCCCAGCAGGGGAGACATTTTCACTGTAGGCTAGGCCTTCATTCATCTATATGAGGGCATATTAGGTTTGTCTGGTTCAATCAGTTGCTGCAGACCAGAGAGCGGCATGAAGAGGGGTGTCGGCTGGTCATAAGACTATAGCTGGTTGAGGATGAGTTTGACCCAATAATGTTGGGCGCCTGGAAAAACACAAAATCAGTGTAATGTGAAGATGCAGAGCAATCATTACAATGTTTGTGATTTACTGTACAGCAATTTAATAATGTGTCTCGAGTGAACAGGGTGTGGCAAAAACATTTGTCTGGCCAACAGACTCGTTATAATATGGTGTAACTCACTCAAACTTTATTTTGTTGAAAAATAACGCAAGTCCCATGAGAAAGCTGATCGTACAAACACACATCCTCTCACACATCCCCACACAAACACTTCTGCAATGTCATGTCATACCTGGACTGGACCGCCTGCTGAGATGTGTCTTTTGTTTTACGTGAATAATATTATTAAATAAGACAAAAAAGAAATCTCATAGATGCCTGGGTTTTTCTTTCCCTTCAGCTGCTCCCAGGGGCCCCAAACTGTCCATGACACCCAATAAGGCTAAAGTAGGAGACACAGTCCGCATAACAGTTCAGGGCCTCCAGGTGTCATCCGCTGGGGTGAGTATATGACAACGCTTGATTCTGACCCTATGTTTCCATGAGTAAGTACATTCTGTAACAACACATTTCAAAGGGTCCTTAGATTGTAATAAAATGTGTCATTACCTTGTAACAAGTATTGTAGTTATTTTTAATAGCACAACACTGTAATAACCGGGGATGGGCAGTATTTATGATGCATGTATTTAACATATGCATTTCAAATACAAAATAGGATTTTGTAATTTGCATTTGATAGGGTTGATGGAAATGGCTTCATATTTTGTATCAAAATATTTTTGTGTTTTGTATTTTGTAGTTTAAAAATACTCTAAAATACTTTGTGAGATGTCTACATGATGACATCATAAAAATGCTACCTCTGATTGGTGCCTACTCAGTAATTTTCTATTAATCTTTTAATTAATCCACACCCGAAGAACAAGGTCAAGCTGAGAAACATGTAGGTTGCCAGCTTTCCACTGATTTTTAGCATACATTTTTAACTGTTTATTTAAAGTTTTGGTGTTCGTTTGAGTAGCCTAGGGTAAATCGGTTACCAATTTACGTAATGTTCTAGCTAACTGTTTGACCCGAGTTAACGTTAGCTTGCTACTTTCAGCCTATGTTAAGTTTTTGTCGGTTGTGCATGAAGATATGAGATCTGGTATGAGATTGTACCCTAATCGAAGTAACGGTTTAGTAGGATCATGATTTTACATACCATTGCATGAATGACTGCCTGACATATAATTTATTATATTTATGATTAACAATCAAATGATTAATTACTTAGAAACTAGTTGCTATGAATAAAAGTGCCATCACTTTTCTTATGAATGAATGTCATTGAGTCAGTGTTACTGATGCAAAGTAGGCCCTTCATTACCAAACACCAAGTAACTAAATTAGGATACAATTATGAGTCATTAGCAAACTGTTAGTTAAACATTAAACTGTTGGTTACTTTAAAACTAACCTTTATCACAGGGATATGTGAGTATTTGATCTCTTAACTGGTTGCATATGTCAGATTTATTGCATGACTCGTTAGGCATAGAAAAACTGTTGCTATCAAACATTGTCTAATTAATCAACTGAGTCAGTGTACTGGTGAAGGGATAGATCAAATAGACTGATAGATGGAATCAACTGTGTCAGTGTACTGGTGAAGGGATAGATCAAATAGACTGATAGTTGGAATCAACTGAGTCAGTGTACTAATGAAGGGATAGATCAAATAGACTGATAGATGGAATCAACTGAGTCAGTGTACTGATGAAGGGATAGATCAAATAGACTGATAGATGGAATCAACTGAGTCAGTGTACTGATGAAGGGATAGATCAAATAGACTGATAGATGGAATCAACTGAGTCAGCGTACTGGTGAAGGGATAGATCAAATAGGCCAATAGATGGAAGGTTTGCGAAGTGATTTCATGCTCCCTTGTAAAAGTATTTATAGTATTTTTAAAATACAAAAATACAGTATTTCATTTTGATACATGGTATGGCTGCTGTACTTTGTAGTTTATTTTGATACACTTAAAATGAAGGTATTTGGTATCTTATTTTAAAGTACATTTTGATGTATCTTTGCCCGTCTCTGGTAATGACAATGTGTAACGTAATGGTAATTGCAGTCAGTAATTACAGAGATTTAACAGCAAATGCTTGTCACCATGCTTCACTCCTGGAGAGGCATCTGCTTATGCAGTCATGTAAACCATACACATTTGAAATAAGTCATGTAAAAGACAAGTACACCCCCCAGGAAAGGTCTTGATGGACGGTTGGACCCTCCCAAAATACTCTCTAATGACTTTCTAATAACATCTACCTATTTAGGTGTGCCAAACTTTTAGTCCCAATGAAATTGTTTTTTTGTTTGTTTTTATTGCAAAAATGATTTAAAAGTGTGACATGTTAAATTGGTTTACCTTTATCAGTGAATGTGGCCAGAATGTAGCTCAAATACCCCGGTGTCTAAGAATGTAAAAAAGACAACGTTTCAGGGGATGTCCAGCTACAGTTGAATGTCTGTAAGAAGCGTGGTATCGCTCAGCAGCACTCGTTGTTACACCAGGTCTGCAGCTACCAGCAGGTAGGTGCTGTTAGTAAGGTGTATTCCACTGAAACAGGAAAGACCACCTGAACAGACCAGCCTTCCAAAGCAAATCTTGAAAAGTACAACACTTATCCAGCAGGTGTCGCACTGTGACCATCTAATACAACTCATCACTACCTTATGATGAAAGTCATACAGCATGTTTCAGGGGGTCAGGTTCAGTATGGTGAGCTGGCAAGGCACATCACTGATAATCTTGTAACAGGGTCACTGTTTGCCTTGGATCGTTAGCCAACTGCAAATCTGCAGTCTGTCTTCAATGTAGTCAGTGTCATACAAAAGTTGTTTTCTTCACGCACTGCCCAGAACATGGTATTTCCCGAGCCGCTGTTCACCTGGACAAGAGTGGGAGGTCCTCTCCTGAACGGTAGAGAAGACCATGTTGGGAGGGAGCTGGTGCTAGAGAGAGTACCAGCTGAGCTCAACGGATCCATGTTCCGATGCACTGCCCAGAACCCCCTGGGCTCCACTGACACGCACACGCGGCTCATTGTATTTGGTGGGTGGCTTAGTGAGTTTTTTGTTTGTTTGTTTCCTTCACTTTTGTTATTTTATTATATATTTGTTTTTTACACCGGGCTTGGTTATTTACCAAATGTTTACATTGCCAGTAAAGACCTATAAACAAAAACTGAATTGAAAGTGACATTGAAATGAATTGAGTGTTTGTGTGTGTGGAGATCTTCTCGTTCATATAACTTCTTTGGTTTTCTATATTTACAGAAAACCCCAGACTTCGAAAAGGCAGACAACATTTTGTCAGTAAGCATCAAGAGAAATACATCAATTGCAAGATCAATTACATATTTGTTTTTCCTGCTGAAGATTAATTCATGTTCTAACACATATATCCTTCTATTAGTAGATACAGCCTTTTGCAATGAGGCACTGGGACTGGCCACCATGCTGCTAATGTCAGCCCTGACATGGGAGATGACGTGAGCACCAAAATGGACTCCTGGCCTTGTCCAATCTCTTCCTTGGTCACATACATCCCAACTGCTGGAGTTCCAGCCACTGGCCCTGAAACACTGTGCATAAAAGCAGCTTTAGCAAAACAAAAACACTTGTGAATATGAGAGACAATGAGAGCTACATGCATTCTTGCTCTATAGGCTTTTATGTGGTCATTATGCCTGCTACTTCATTTCCCTTATGTCTTGTCCACATCCTATGACCAACTACCCTCACTGTGTTTATGTTATAGCGTGTGTATTTCATCCCCGAGTTTGTGTGGGCTGGCCTGCATTAGACACCCCATATTCCTGTTACTCGAAGTTCCGAATACTCAACATGAAATTCTTTTGACATCAAAATAAATGTTTGGTGGAGAAAAAAGGTCTTGAAATGTTTTTTTTTGTCCAGGGCCACAGATAGAGATATATTTTTTGGTCAATATGCTGAAATGCTTCCAATAAATGCAACACTAATAATGGTGTCTGTGGTACCAGCCGTACTTGACTGCACAGTCTGAGTCACGGAGCCATGTGACCAAATGAATGTCATATGGATATGTGCTGTACGGGGAATAAAGATATGGAACTTGATGAGACAGTTTAAAACCACTCATGTTAGTGTAACCTTAAAACACACACATTAATTTGCATTTGGAACAATCATAACGGTATTTGAGTGATATAGTCTTTCATCAGCGTTATTACAGAAGATGATCTGCTACAGATACCAGGCAAATCGAAGCTTTTATAGTCTGTAGACTAGTTACGTTAGCATAATGTAAGTTCATAACTACGGTTGTTTTAAACATGATGATATAAAACCCCGCGATTCATACTTTTTATTCTGGCGACTTATTCCTCTAGCAGCTCTCTTGGGGGTGGAGAGGAAATATACGCAACAGCCGCTAACGCGCAGTCAAGTCGGAGGGACTATCCAACATCGAAACTGTCAATCAAGATTAATGGGCTATATAAAGGCATATTGTCGTCGTGCCGGTAGTCAGACAGTTCTGGGATGGAAAAGGCAAAAAGAAGACGCAAAATTAATTCGTTGTGTTGTTTTGCGCAGGCACTGTGTTGGCATTGGTTCTACATGTCAGCTATTGTCACCGCATTTTCGTAATGTGACAAAGACGCATGTTTCTCGGACCTCTGATATTCAAGCTGGAGTTATCATAATTCTGTCGTAGAAGGGTTGGCTACTGCTAGGTTATGGAGAAGACTTAATTCCAACATCTGGTATCCACTCACTTTGGAAAGGTGCGCTTTGCCTATGTGGATACTTAAACTTTATTCTCAAAAAAGGCATATTTCACAAAGTCGTAATGGATTTAAATAACTTGGGACACGCTTTGCTTTTCCCGTTCAACATAATCTTCTGCATATTAAAATCAAGCTTGGGGTTGTTGATCCCGAGCAGACGGAAAGACCTACGTGGAGAGGTGGTTTTGATCACCGGCGGTGGACGGGGCATTGGTCGGCATTTGGGCAAGGAGTTTGCAAAAAATGGGGCAAAAAAGGTAAACTGAGCAATGATATTACAGTGCGCTATATGCATTTGTGCGCTATTACGCAAATCATCAAGGTGATAAACGCAACACTTTAAAAGCAATGCACTGCCAAACAGTAAAATCCACCACCGTATGCTTCTCATATTACCGTGTACAGCTGGTTTTAATTTAAAACAACTGAAACTGAACAATAACATTAACAGTGGATCTATTCCGATAGTTGTTGAATACAAAGGGCCAGTAGTTAGGAGACATTTATGATCCATGCTATATATTCCACAAAATAACTAACATCGAATTCGTGCAAGCCTTATAGTAGCCTATAACTTATATTCATTTTGACTGTCTATTAGTCACACCTCGCTATGTTTTCCATGTCAAATGTAATGGGAAAGCACCAGTACTCACTAGACTAGGCAAGTGGCACTGAGCCTGAACTCTTTTTGCCCCCTGGCTGACCTGGGTGATGTTTGATGCTAGCGTGTTCCCTTTCCTTTCATTGTAAAGGCACACAAACACAGGTGTTTCCTCAGTCCCTGTGCTTTACAATGGGGGTGATGACAGTTTGGGCGGATGGCTCCACAGTGCTACAATGACGTTTGACTTTTTAACCTCACGACTCCAGTGTCTCTGAAGACCCAGTGAGTGACTGTTGAAGTAAGCTCCCTAACAGGGTAGTGGAAGGCACAGTTCTGGAAATATGAATTTTATCACGAAACCATTTGTAATTGTTGTAAAATTAGTGGATGCTTATCTCTCCGCGTGTGTGCATGTGTACGTGTGAGACTCTGGTGAGCGTGCGCGTGGTCTGTGTGCATGTCTGCCTGCCTGCATGTGTGCGTGCAAGAAAGTCTTGCGTTTGTTTGTGTGTGTAGCGGCGGTCTGGCCAGTAGCCAGCCATCCAGGGTTATCAGAGTACAGGGGCCCCTCTGGAGACGGATATTAGATCTTAGTCTCTGGATTTCCCTCCCAAACTGCAAATCAAAGAACCCGTGTCTGTGTCTGCTCAAAACCTCTAGCTAATGCCTCCTCCTTGAGCAATACATCATATACAGCACCTCAATGTAGAGCAATCTAACAGATGGGACAGATGTTAATGCAACAGAATGTAGCTTCATAGCATGAACTTACTGTAGGCTACCTGAGCACTGGTGGATGCATGGAAATGCAATCACTTCGACAAAACCCACAAGGTCTCAAGCCAATGGGCTGCTCCGTTTGATCTCTGACCGCTGTCCGCCTCTTGTCAGGTGATCCTGTGGGGACGCACCGAGAGGTGTCTGAAGGAGACCTGCGAGGAGATCTCTCTTACCACGGGAGCCGAGTGCCACTACTTCCTGTGTGATGTAGCCAGTCGCGAGGAGGTGTACAAGCAGGCCAAGGTGGTCCGAGAGAAGGTAGAGAAGAGAACCTACAAGATAGCCACACCCCAAAATGAACCTAGGTCCAATGTGACTTAGATAACAAAGAAACATATGTGTGGAAAATCATCTACAATCTAGTCAGTCTTTCAAAGGTTGACTTTCAAAGTGTTTGGCAGGGATACGTCCGTATCAGTTCAAGATAAGATTTTTTATGATAATATACACTTTCTGCTCACCCATAAGCCTCTTAATTACACAGCGGGAAACAAAGAAAGAAATTCTTTACAGAAGACGTGTTTCTTTTCATGTCAGGTAGGCGATGTCACCATACTGGTGAATAACGCAGCAGTGGTTCATGGGAAGAGTCTGATGGACAGTGATGACGATGCTTTGATGAAGACTCAATACATCAACACTCTGGGCCAGTTCTGGGTGAGTGTTGAAAAAGAGAAATCCTTTAGATAAATATGACATAGGAAAGTAGTAATTATGTATGGCTTGTATTCAACGGCGTAGGATTGTATTGTATATTGGATATTGGTGTCAGGGTCAATGGATCCCATGATTTTCACTCTTTTCCAGGGTAGTCACATTGACCTGTCTGGAATATTGGGGAGGTCATGACCCCCCCCATCCCCCCCTCCTTCTACACCCCTGCTTGTATTATGCATCAAAGCATGGAATACATTTAGATTTTAGTTCTGAGATACAGCATTGGAAATGTTAGGGGAATCTTTTAACGTAGCGTGATACTACTCTAACCAGATATCAATATGACTCCTAGCTCAAATGAAGGTTAAATAAAAAACACTGTATAATAATTGAATCTCAAACACTAGCATGTGAGAAATGTGGAGTTCATCTTCTCACTGGCATTGCTGGGACAGGGAACTCATTCCAGGATGGGGCCAATTCCAGGATGCTAACACAATTCAAGAGTGAATGAACCGTTAGGGAACACTAACAGTAGTGAATAGGGAATAACAACGTGCAGAGTGACAACCACGTTTCTTTCCCTTCCTCCAGACCACCAAAGCTTTCCTTCCCCGCATGCTGGAGCTTTGCCACGGTCACGTGGTGTGCATCAACTCCATCCTGTCCCTGTCCTCCATCCCGGGGGCCATAGATTACTGCACGTCCAAGGCCTCATCTCTGGCCTTCATGGAGAGCCTGACCTTGGGGCTGCTGGACTGCCCAGGGGTGGGCTGCACCACCGTGCTCCCCTTCCACACCAACACAGACATGTTCCAGGGCATGAGAGTCAGGTCAGTTGGCCACATGGGACTGCAAAACGTGGGTCCACCATACGTTCCAACTACCAAACACTGGGTCTACCATACATTCCAGCCACCAAACACTGGGTCTACCATACATTCCAGCTACCAAACATTGGGTCTACCATACATTCCAACTACCAAACGCTGGGTCTTCCATACATTCCAGCCACCAAACACTGGGTCTACCATACCTTCCAGCTACCAAACATTGGGTCTACCATACGTTCCAACTACCAAACACTGGGTCTACCATACATTCCAGCCACCAAACACTGGGTCTACCATACATTCCAGCTACCAAACATTGGGTCTACCATACGTTCCAACTACCAAACGCTGGGTCTTCCATACATTCCAGCTACCAAACACTGGGTCTACCATACCTTCCAGCTACCAAACATTGGGTCTACCATACGTTCCAACTACCAAACGCTGGGTCTTCCATACATTCCAGCTACCAAACACTGGGTCTACCATACATTCCAGCTACCAAACACTGGGTCTACCATACATTCCAGCTACCAAACACTGGGTCTACCATAGGTTCCAACGACCAAGTATTGGGTCTACCAGACACTGATCCACCGCACACAGAGCTACCGTACTCTGAGCTATCATACACAAAATGCCCACCATACGGAGAGCTACGATACATGGTTGTACAGTTGATTTTGGGTCAGCCAGTTCACTGTCACCACACTTAAAGGATTCATGGGCTCAGATAGTTTCCACCTAAAACAATGGATGCACAGTCTACACTGACCAGTCCCCTCTACTGATTGTTATGCAGGAGGGATACGTTCATGTATTACCGATTAGTCAACACTAGGCAAGAAATTCACCGAGACACATCTGACAATTTGTCATGTAGGGCGAAATAAAAAGTGAAAGTCTGGTCCTGTGAAGGTGAAGTGTTGCTGTGTTCATCCCCCAGGTTTCCTCAGCTCTTCCCCCCGCTGAACCCAGAGGTGGTGGCCCAGCGGACGGTGGACGCCGTCCGGACCAACACACCGTTTATCTACTTACCTTGGACCATGCGTGCTCTTGTTATCCTCAAGAGGTAGGGGGACCAAATGTCAGTCACGACAGCAAAGTAGCCTAACAGGTTAAATGTTTGAGGCAGAGACACTGGGTCTTCTGAGTGCAAAGTCTGTCCCCGGGGATTAGACTAGGTAGCTGACACATGCCTTGTGCTCTCAGACAAGGTTAATGTAAAATCAAATCACATTTAGTCACATGGTTTATTAACAACAGTTGTGGACTGACAGTGAAATGCTTACTTAATGGTGGGCCAGGTCACTGTGGTTTAATGAACTACCCTCTGTCAGTATATAAACATGCTCTTTTCATCAACAGCTTCCTGCCTCAGGCGGCTCTGGAGGAGATCCACCGCTTCGCTGGGTGCTATACCTGCATGGACACATTCAAGGGACGGACATAGGAAGGGAGGAGCCTGGCATGAGCCCAGGTCATCCTTGAATTGCAATGGCATTTGCGTTCCCTGTCTAAAAAATGTGTTAGAATGAAAAATAGTTTCAAATCATACATGTTTTTGGTTCATGTTTAACAGTTAATCAATAATGACAGATAATGCAAGTCCGTTATACAACGTTATTTAATATATTAATAGGAACAAGAAAAGATTGATTAAACAATAAAAAACAAGGCAGTTTAAATGTCTTCTGTAAACTAGTATGTGTCCTCCAGTTTCATGGAATAGTTGTGGCGACCCTGAAAATCCTAGATTACAAAGACGTACAGGAAACGTTGCACATTCTCTCCAGTGGCCTGTTATGAGGGTAGGAATATATTAAAGAAATTGGCATTAGATGTCCTGAAATCCTATGTGTCAGTTGAAGCTACTCCATTTAAAGGAGGAGAGATAACATTTGGAGGCAGATATTCATATCACAGATGTAAACATTAAAATATACTAAATAAAAAAAATACTAAAATATAAAACAAAATCTCAAGTCATTAAGGCAAATCATTCTTTCTTAAGAATATTTTTTTTACCCAAATACAAACAGTGTTCCCCCTCAAAAATCCTATACCCAAATGCCACAGTAATTCAAGAAGGACCTGCCAATTTCAACATCAGAAACACACCTCGTGGCACTATGAACTGCACTGCAGCAGCCCGTCAAAGGAGGGGACTTCTCCTAAACAACAGAGGCCTTATAAACTATGGGTACTTGGGGTCAAAGGGCAAAGCGGTGCAAGAAGGGGATGCTGTGGAATCATGAATTGAATATCGATGGGTTGCTAGATTGGGTAACCTCCAATTTATTTCTATGCAGCCACACTGCTTAAAGTTGAAGGGGTTTCCTCCAAAGCCTTTCGGGTTTGGGATCATGGACTCAGCATCAGATGGACTGGTATTCAGAACTGATCAAGCCTTTACCATTGTGGTAAACTTCCCATGTTTAGTTAATGACACTAATTTGAAAAAAATGCCCAGAGATTAGGGGGAGTGGTTCATACTCAGGACGTTGACAAACAAGTGACTTCCAATAGTTGCATTTCATTAGAGATTTCTTTGGGTGTTTTGGTGACTAGGAAAACAAAATGTTGGAATCTGTCAAATAAAAATAGTAATATTTTGGGGGATACACAGTATTGTGAATATGCTGTCCTGTCTCTAATGCCAATATAAATATTAGGATTGTATGAAATGCAGTATTAAAGACGTATACATGGAATATTATATGATGCGTGTGTTTGTGTGTATAGACAGATCCGTTCTGCGCTGTGTGCTTGTTAATGGTCTGCCAAAGCCTCCAGCCTTCTCATGGTCAACATTCCTGTGCTGCAGCCCTGCCAATTGTGAGCTCATTGTTCGCTTTGTTAGGGTTGTCATAACACTCTCGCAGCTCCGTAGGAAAGCATACCAGAGAAGCTCCTTCCATTGGAAGATCCACCGAAATGGTTTACGGGGTACAGAGACAATACAATCAGCGGTCTCAGATCTGTCATTCATTTGACACAGACGGGATTAGGTTTATTTCATTTTATACTGTGACAGTGAAAACCGTCTCTCGTAATGTTCCCTCTCAGCAATGTATTTAGCGTGGTTATTAATCTGGAACACGGGCAGACGGAGAATCAAATAAGGTCGGTTATTGTCAAATATCTGTTTTGCTACATTATGTCGGAAACTTGGCTTGGCTAAGTAAGGGCAGTCATTATGGGTTTCTAGGCGAGGGCAATATACTGGAGTTACTATGGTTAACATTTTGGTGCAGATGTTGAACACTCAAACTTGTGTGCAACGAGGTATCCAAATCTGGTTCAAAGACCTCTTGAGGAATGAAAAACGGAATGTTATTTCACTTGGTCACATTTATGTTCACAAAAGCAAGGGAGGCTCAACCATTACTATTCTAATACCTTATACAACAGTGATACAGTGACTGTTTGTCTTAGAGCAGAAACGTTTCAGAATGGAAGCCAGAATGTAATGGCCCAACCTAATCTGTCTCTGTGAGTGTGTTGGAGAAGACAGCTCAAATCTCAGGGGGCGAGTTCAGAGCAAGGTTAGCCAAACAGCAGATAGATTTGAGGAGGTGGTTGGACAGACAGATGACTCCCCTGTGCTGAACTCTTCACCCTGAGGCCTGGGCAGGCAGGCAGCTCTCTGAGTGGAGGCTCAGGTGGACAAGAGGTGTATCAATTACCCCTCTTTAAAGGATTAGTTCACAATTTCACAACTTATGTGTTTAATGGCTCCTCACCCTGAAATAAGCCTTTGGGCCAGTAGAAACGGTAAAACATGGTTCACTTTTCTTTAAACAATCATTACAAAGTTAAACAAACTTTAGCAACAGCGAGCTAAAAATACATGGGAGTGATGGGACATGTGAGTGTGTATATTATTTTAATGCATTTCTTTTTATGGACAGATTTTTAAGTAACATCAAGACACACATTTAGTTAATTTCAAGTGATTTAAAACGTACGTTTCAAAACATGCTCACATGCCCTTATACTTTAACAGTTTTTTAGCTGGAAGTTAGCTAAAGCTTATCACGGCTGTTAAAAGAAATTAAATACGGGACCATGGATTTTCCAGCATAAACAACTTTCAGCGTGTGGAACAATCAACTTCAAGTTGCAAAATAGTGAACTACTACTTTAAAATAAAAAAAAAACTCTAACGTGAAACTAGAGAGGTGGGTTGTTGCGGCGTGGAAGGGAAGTTACACCATGGCCCGCATGCTGTAGACAATGAACCCGTAAAAAACAGTAATGGTCCTGGTAAGGTTAAGTTTGTGCTGTTCTCCTATAAAGAGAGCTTTTTTTTTTTTTACCACTACCTCCTTTCTCTCTTGATGCAAATTAACAGTGAAACCCCTCTGTTACTACCAATTACTTTGGTATGCAAAGGCTCTTTAGAGTCTTTATGTGGGCGAGTGAGACACTGAACTTCTACCACTCAGAACTTCAGGGTCTTTTTCTCCCTCTGATGTAGGTTTTCTTACATCATTCATCAGATATTAAAATGAAAACCTGATCTGTATAATAGTGTATAGTTGTGTAACACTGCATAATCACATGGCTTTTGGAATAAAACTTCAGAACCCGCATCCAATCATTGACGAAACACTCCAAAACCCTGGCCAGGGATTTGATTTAGCTGGCTTTAAACTTCAGTGACTCCAGTAAAGGAAGCAGGGAAGTCCAAACGAGCCAGGATCTTTAGATCTTTAATGTCTCGCAGTTCAGAGAATCTTTTGATTCCAAAATTTCATGGCTGTTAAGATCCCCACAGCTTCATGGGGGTTTGAGGTCTGATGCCTTACAAAGCCACTCTAAGGCACTTAAAGGCATTTTCACCCATGTGGTAACTCTAAAAAGAAGGATGTGGGACTGAATGTAGGGGGAGAATTCTCAAATGATGGCCTAAGAACTAGGCCAGAAGTGGGCAAACCTTTTAGCCCAAGATCCATGCTAAGGTCAGGGAGACAAATGAACCATGGACTAGCCCACCAGCGAGGGGGAGACCTCGTTCTGCTGACCTGCCAATCAAAAAAAGAGGCGGTGCAGCACAGGCCAAGAACTTCAGGGGAGTGAGCTTCAGTATTAATAGCTTAAAGAAGACTGAGGTTAGAGAGCCCAGCTTCAGTATTAATCGCTTAAAGAAGACTGAGGTTAGAGAGCCCAGCTTCAGTATTAATCGCTTAAAGAAGACTGAGGTTAGAGAGCCCAGCTTCAGTATTAATCGCTTAAAGAAGACTGAGGTTAGAGAGCCCAGCTTCAGTATTAATCGCTTAAAGAAGACTGAGGT
>JACXGI010004288.1:0-17899 GCA_016801175.1 Esox masquinongy
CCTGCCTCAGACTAGTCCAGATCACCTCCCCCGCCTCAGACTAGTCCAGATCACCTCACCTGCCTCAGACTAGTCCAGATCACCTCCCCCGCCTCAGACTAGTCCAGATCACCTCCCCTGCCTCAGACTAGTCCAGATCACCTCTCCTGCCTCAGACTAGTCCAGATCGCCTCCCCTGCCTCAGACTAGTCCAGATCACCTCCCCTGCCTCAGACTAGTCCAGATCACCTCCCCTGCCTCAGACTAGTCTAGAACCAGTGGGAGGAACGGACGGGGAGGGGGGGGTCAGTAGGATCTGTCCAGTTTGACATTGGCTGAATTTTGCTGTGTGGACCGAGCGGGTCAGCCAGTATGAGATCATGGTGCCAGTTTGGGTCATCGTAGCCTCAGTGGGAGACAGGAGGTGGAGAGAACAGCCTATGAATCCTTTCCCTGCCCTCTCATCACTTTAACAGAAACACAACAGCATCAAACAGTCACATCTTTATCACAACTCAAACTGGACAACCAGCAACAAAGCCTTGTCAATAGGGAACGCCTACTCAGCGTTGTAAGACTTCAGAACCATTGTAATGCACAGCATCTGGGTTTTTATCAAACCCTGTCTAATGTACCATTGTTTTATCTGTCCTTTAGTATAGATATAGGTGTAGTATAGATATAGGTATATTATAGATATAGGTATGGTATAGATATAGGTATAGTATAGATATAGGTATATTGTAGATATATGTATATATATATATATATATATATATATATATATATATATAGGTATAGTATAGATAGGTATATTATAGATATAGGTATGGTATAGATATAGGTATATTATAGATATAGGTATGGTATAGATATAGGTATATTATAGATATAGGAATATTATAGATATAGGTATGGTATAGATATAGGTATATTATAGATATAGGTATGGTATAGATATAGGTATATTATAGATATAGGAATATTATAGATATAGGTATGGTCATGGTAATGGCGGAATTGGTCCTTGCTCTGTCACAAAGGGGACACTGTGCTGTCCTCTGCCTCCTATCCTTTATCATACATCCTTGTTTGAATAGAAATCTCATTCTGACCTGTTATTGCCTGGTAACAGTGGTGTTTCAGAGGGACCTTTCTTCTCAGTACCCCCCCCCCTCCCCCCCTCGTCTGAGAAGTTCAGTTCCTCACAGATAAGCATGATTCTAGTCTTATCCAGAAAAAGATGGGAATTGATACACTGTTTCCTGATATCCCACTGTTATCAGGAGACAGTCGCAGGCTCCTGGGTGAAGTTTCTCCAAGATACCGATCTAGAATCAGCTTCCCGTCCTCCGAGCCGAACCTTGATCATTCGCGAGGAAAATGCAAAACTCAAGAGTATCAATGACCAAGGGGAACGTTGAACCTTTTCCCAGTTTCAGCACATAATGCAGAAAGGGCCCCAAGGGCTTGTGGGTACTGAGACAGTTATACTCTTTTATACCAAGCCTAAAATACGCCAATTTGACCTTTCTTTTCCGCAAGGTACCCAAAAGGAATGTCAGCAACAAAGGAAAGGATTTTGTTCTCGGCAACATAATGTACCAAGTGGTGATTTTGGAAGTTCTGCCTTCCGGCGCGGTGTGAACATTACCATAACACAGAGGCAACATCTACCCACGCTTTCTCTCATTTGTAGTCCCGATGCACCACACCAACTTGATTGAACCGATTACAATGTTTACATTTTGAAAGTTAAAAAGTCAACTGTAAAGTTGAAGCTGTTGACAGACTGTGCTACGGAGAAACTCAGATTTGACTGAATATTCCTCCCATTTGCTTCAGTAGACTTACGGTGGTTACAGATATATTCTGGGATCTTAGGCCCCAGCTTGTAAAAGTTGGCGCTGTCGAGGCAAAACGGATCCCCGAAAATGGTGTACAGTGTCATGTACAGTATGTGCCAACATGAGCCTGTGTCATCAAAACCACTCGCTTTCAAGTTTGGAAATTTCCTGTTTGAGCAAACAGCACGATAAGAACCTGAACACCATTAAATGAGTTTCAGAAATTATTCATATTTTTTGTCATTAAATGTCCAGAATTTGCTGCGATGATGAAGGGCCTTAGTCTGAATTGGCAGTTACGAAGTTGTGGAGAAGGGACTGGTTAACATTATTCTTTATTGAAAATCCTATGTGAAACAGATATTGCTACCTTGATACCTTAAAGTGAGTGAAAGACAGACACCGAAAGAGAGAGAGGCTGGAGAGCTGCAGTGAGCGATCTGGTTTCAGCTATACTGACAGGAGGAGACACTGAGAGGACAGTCTAGTCTATGAACAACTGGTAGAGGCGACAAAGGACATCATGTCATGTTGTTTGTTATCAACAATGTTACATAAAGACAAGGACTCCAATAGTCAGGAAAGGAGGGAAAGAGAAAGCGAGAGAAAAGGAGTGCAAAAACCCAACGTACCTCCACCTTGATGCTAAGCACGCCGTGACATCTCATTATGGACTCATCCATGGTGTCTGACACTTCCAACAGCTCTGTGGAATTCACCAAAGGGTCGGGAACAACAAATTATCCACGCACTGGCGTCCCAACGAGATGTCACCCATCTCACTAAGGTGTTACCACTATATGGACAAGTTTTGATCAGTTATGATGCAGTATTGCTATGCAACTAGGAGCCAGTAGTTTGTACAACAGCACCCCCTTGTGATCAAATGAATGTATTGTAATTCGTTTGTTATGAGCTTCATTTGAATCCACTTCAATTATTGATGTTAATTGGATAAGCTTTCTGAATCTAAATTAGTTTAGAGGCCCTCTAGACAATGGTCTGTTATAACACGCTGGCAAATTATTTTTTGTGACGACGTGTGGCCTATCACGTTTTTAACATTTGAGTCATTCAGCAGACACTCTTACCCAGAGTGACCAGTGTGACTGATGCTTGACCTCTGACCTCTGTGCCTGCCAGGCCGGGGAGAAACACTACCACCCCTCGTGTGCCCGCTGCGCCAGATGTGAGCAGATGTTTGGTGAAGGAGAGGAGATGTACCTGCAAGGTAAACCGGTCTCTCTCTTCCTCTGTTTCTCACTCTTCATCTCTCTCTTCCTCTGTTTCTCACTCTTCATCTGTCTCTTCCTCTGTTTCTTGCACTTCATCTCTCTCTTTCTCTGTTTCTCACTCTTCATCTCTCCCTTCCTCTGTTTCTCACGCTTCATCTCTCTCTTCCTCTGTTTCACATGCTTCATCTCTCTCTTCCTCTGTTTCACATGCTTCATCTCTCTCTTCCTCTGTTTCTCACACTTCAACTCTGCATTTCTCTCTGTCTCTCACACTTCATCTCTCTCTTCCTCTGTCTCTCACACTTCATCTCTCTCTTCCTCTGTTTCTCACACTTCATCTCTGCTTTCCTGTCTGTCTCTCACACTTCATCTCTGCTTTCCTGTCTGTCTCTCACACTTCATCTCTGCTTTCCTGTCTGTCTCTCACACTTCATCTCTGCTTTCCTGTCTGTCTCTCACACTTCATCTCTGCTTTCCTGTCTGTCTCTTACCCCCCACCCTTCTCTCAGGTGTATTCATCTTCTCTTTCCCTCGCTCTTTCCCTTCTCTCCATATGTGTTTTTTTACTCTTCACTAATAGTCCCACTGCCGTGAAGTTGCACGACATCGGCCCATTGTGAATCAATTCGATTACAGTTTTAGTGAATGAATATACACAGTATGAATCACCTCACATAACCCAGACCCTATCAGTCACAGCATGAATCACCGCACAATAAACCAGACCCTGTCAGTCACCACAGAATGAGTCATCCTATTTTTTATTTACTGCTCATGGAGCAGTAGAGCTGTAAGCTGGACTGTGATTTACAGAAAGTCTGTCTCACTCCCTCTGCAGTTTCCTATCTAAAAGCCTGCAAGTTGATTTCCTAGGCTTCCTGGGACTTGAGCGCGTTTGAGTCTTCCTCTCTGTGACTGACAAGCAGCACAGAACTGAGGATAGAAGTGGCACGTCTAATTCTCATCACGTTACAGGCGTTTGATAAAATAGGCTTCCTATTGTACAAAATATTACTGAATAGGATGGAGATCTACACATTGTGGATATTGGAAATGAAAACGGGTTGTATAAATACTGTAAATTGTTTCAGGACATACAGCATCTGTGGAGAGGGGCTTGACACCTAAAATAGATCTGTCATATTGTATCTCCCTCCTTTTCTCTCCCTCTCTCTCCTCCGGTCTTTCTCAGGTAACTCCATCTGGCATCCCCCCTGTAGACAGGCAGCCCGGCAGGAGGAGAAGAGTAAGGTAAGATCTTCTGCTGAACCACGGATCACACTGCTACAGAATACATATTAGGAACTCTGTGGCTACTCCCCCCGGACTTTCCCCCTCCCAAAGTCATGGAGTTCCTATTGTAATTATCGCTGGTTCTTCCAGCGATAATTACAGTCAGATAATTACAGGTGTTTTGTTAATGAACATGTTTAACCAGTATATTGGTCAAGTCTGTGGGCATAACGTCACTTATCCCTGCTACATTCCAAAGATGCTTCCAAATGATCAGAGGTGAAAAGTCAAACTTCCCGGATCGTAAATCAGTTCACGCACCACTTCTGAGAAGAAGCCCAGTTCGACTGACAGGGACTGTGTTGTTATTGATTAGCTAAGCAAAGGGGCGGCTAATAAACACTTACAGTGCTGTTACGTCAATAAGCTTTAGTTCCTAGATCAGTGGTCACTGCAGTCCCCCAATGCAATGCCATGTTGTTTACAGAAGCAGGTCCGGATACAGCTCAACGACATCTCTGAGCAGCAGGTTTGTGATGTATGTTCAGCCCAGGCCCTCTCTCTACCAGCTGACCCTCTGCATGGGCTCACACCCTGACCCTTGACCTCTGACCGCTTCACGCTCCACTAGCTAGCCATCACGCTGGGCAACAACTTAGCTCACCGTAGGAAACTCACTTACACATAATACTGTTGGGCCCAACAGTTGTCCAACCCAAACCGTGACTGTTTTAGTATGTCAATAACTGGGATTTAGATCCAGGTTTGGATCTGTTGTATTTCAATACCGGGTGTTTACATTGAAATGGAACTGGGCCCAATGCTAGGTTTAACAGCAAATCGCTCATGGTTGAAAATGACACTGATCACTTTGAACCCCCCCCCCCCCAAGCTTCACTAATTTACATCTTTCTTTGGTCTGCCTGGTGTGTGAGTATCAGTATGTGTCAGTATCCATTAGTATGTGTCAGTATCCATCAGTATGTGTCAGTATCCATCAATGTGTCAGTGTACATCAGTGTGTCATTATGTTTCAGTATGTGTCTGTATACATCAGTATGTGTCTGTCAGTATCCATTTGTATATCAGTATGTGTCAGTATGTGTCTGTCAGTATCCATCTTTATGTCATTATGTGTCTGTCAGTATCCATCTGCATGTCAGTATGTGCCTGTCAGTATCCGTCTGTATGTCAGTATGTGTCAGTCAGTATCCGTCTGTATGTCAGTATGTGTCTGTCAGTATCCGTCTGTATGTCAGTATGTGTCTGTCAGTATCCATCTGTATGTCAGTATGTGTCAGTATGTCTCTGTAAGTATCCATCTGTATGTCAGTATGTGTCAGTATGTCTCTGTAAGTATCCATCTGTATGTCAGTATGTGTCTGTCAGTATCCGTCTGCATGTCAGTATGTGTCAGTATCCGTCTGCATGTCAGTATGTGTCAGTATCCGTCTGTATGTCAGTATGTGTCAGGAGTTTGTTTAGATCTCAACACCACTGCACTCACCTTGAATGTTGCTTCTTTGTATTGTATTATCAAGAGATAAGGGATGTTTGTCTGATTTCTGAAGCACTACTTTAGGTTCATAGGTATCCAAAAATCGGGGTAATGTTCGGATTCAAGAACATTATCATGAAGATCTAAAAAAACAAAGGCAAAAACAAGTCTGAAAGGTGTTGCACCAAGAGAGACCCCTCTGTGTCTTGATTTTCTCTCTGTCTTCCCCAAACAATGTTTGACATTAAATGTCTCTTACAGAGAAAATAGTTGTCACATGTTTGCTGAGTCATCACTTTCATTGACTACAATGCATTGTGAAAGTGTGTGAAAAAACACTTCAAAACACTCCCACTCATAATATCAAAACTCATGTAAAGCCCAAAGTACGTGTTTTTGTCAACAGCGTCATACAAACATGGTTTTATGGCACAGTGGAAACATTTTCATATACATGTTTAAAAATCTGGTGCAAATATATTATCAGTTCCTGATGAAGAAGCGCTTACAAACACATAGGCACATTTTGATAATGCATTTGGTGAGCTATTAAAGGGGCCATGCTAATGTGACAATGAATGTTCTCTGTAACTAACAAGATACAAACTGTTTGGCCGATCAAATACATGCACAGAAAGAGTGGAAGCATTAAAATGGTGAACTTCCCCTTTAACTTTTTTAAAAGAGAAGACGATTAGGGGCAAGACAATTGATTGGGGGCAAGACAATTGATTAGGGGCAACACAATTGATTAGGGGCAAGACAATTGATTAGGGGCAACACAATTGATTAGGGGCAAGACAATTGATTAGGGGCAACACAATTGATTAGGGGCAACACAATTGATTAGGGGCAAGACAGACACTCCCGGATCGATGCTGTAAATAACAATTAGGATACTTACTTGGTAAAACAACGGGGGGAGAAAGGCAGTATTTTTTATTTTGTTGTCGGCCCCTCACCCTCTTCTTCGTTGATATTGAGTGTTTGTCTTGTCCATATTCCAGGTGACCAGGACGTCCTCTGAAAGCATCACCTCCGTTCCGGCCTCCAGTGCGTCTGGCTCCCCTAGCAGGGTGATCTATGTAAGTAGCGCCCCACCTCAACAAAAGAGGGCATCGCAGGACAGTGACAGACACCCGGGGCCTGCAGCTTAGCAGTGTCCGGGTTTTGTTTCGTTCTTGCCCAGTGCCAGACCGCCTGATTCGACTACATGCAATACATATAGACAGTTGGTTCGTTGAACAGCAGGCATTTGTGTTGCTATGGAACCGAACCCCGGTGATTACTTATAAAGCCCTTTTACCCTCAACAGTTGTCGTAGCGCTATTGACGGGTGCCCATCCTAAAACGACAAAGAGCAAGCAATGCAATCAATGAAATGAACGGTTGTCCGCTGTGCTATGCCGACTACAGAATTCCTAACGGGCTAAAGTGAATTGCCTATGCCATTACAGACGACTCGTTGCCAAAGTGTCTGGTGTTTTAAATAAGCTGACGCGTTTTCCCCGCGTCCCAGGCCAAACTAGGAGATGAGACGCTGGACTACAAGGACCTCGCCGCCCTGCCGAAGATCAAGGCCATCTACAACATCGACAGGCCCGACATGCTTTCCTACTCTCCCTGTGTCAGCTACCCCTCCGAGGAACGACACTACGGCGACGTAAGATACTAGGCGGGGAAACATGGGAGCTGCTCGATCTCTTTTCCTCTCTGTGTTTCTCTCCCATCCTCTTGTCCCCCGTTCTTTTGCTCTCCGTAAGCCAGCCATCGCTCTCTCATATACTGACGTAGAAAGTTATCCCTTCCTTCGGTCCTTTGTGGACTCGTAAGCCCGCTTGGCTAACAAAGTCATGCGTTCAAAACAGTATTTATTGGTTATTGTTTTTGAATGTATAACTCTTTTCCTCATCTTTCCCATCACTGGAAACAAAAGGAAGGAGAATTTGGCGCTTGAATGCGACACATTATACATTAAATATAATATACTGTGTTATATTTAATATAAACTGTTTCACCTATAATTGTTACTTTCGAGTTATGGTGACCTTATCGTGAAGGGTATGGCAGTCAATTCTCAGTGATTGAACCTCCACCCAAACTAATGTCGTGGTCCTGCTGTTTCTTTGATTAACTCGCATTACCTCATGTGATGTGACCTCATACTTCTCATCTGCTGTCTTCCCCTCTTTATTTGCAGTCACCCCAGTTGCTCTCTCCTACTCCAACAGAGGTAAAATACAACAGTGTGGACTCCAATTGGGTTCCACCCAGAAACCAGTCTTTTCAGCCTTCCCCATCATATGTATCTAGGTGTTGTGTTAACATTGTGTTCAGATTTGTGTTTGTGTGTGTGTGTGTCCGTGTCTGCAAAGAGGGTTTCTAATGTGTTTCTAATGTGTTTGTTCAAACACAAAAGTGTATTTTCGTGGAGGTTTACTCACCACGTACAGCCCTGTTGTTAAAATCACCTCTGGAAAATCACCATCGGCCAATGAAGTGGGGTCATTCCTCTATAAAAGGGGTTCTGTGGTATATAGAGGTCAAACGATTATCGGCAAACCAAAACAGCCAATACCAGCTGTAGCATTGATTACCGATTGTCTCGGCCCTAATTAATCGACCAGACTGACCAATCATTTGACCTCTTGTTGTACCCCGCTGCCATGGCGGAGGGACAGAACGTTTGCCGATAGTTGTTTGGCAGTTTGGTGCCTTTAAGCCGTCGCTGTGACATCACTAGGACATCCCTTCCTGTCTGTGTTGAACAGGGTGAGGGAGAGAAGTCTCCCCGACAGAGGAGGCCCTCCAGCCCCAGTTCCAACAGTTCCCTGGGGCGTTACGGGGGCTACACTCCGTCCCGCTCACCCCAGAACTACAGCAGGCCAGGTAGGTCCCCCCCAGCCCCTCACGCTCACCCAGCATCACTCACCTCCAATTAGCATTAGTTCAAAACTGAAAACATAGAATGATGCAATATTAGAGTTAAGGTTTATTCACATAAGAATATAATATTGCACTATGATACCAAATAAAGATTAGGATAAACTACCTGTAAACAAGTGTAGTGAACGACAAACAACATTTAAATATAAGGCAATATAGTGCATGTTGCAGCTGTTAGTGATTTTAGTATCGTCTTGAATTTGTGAAGATTCCGTTTCCATTCTGTTCCTGCCGCTTTCCATTTTTGTCAACTTTCCACTTCTGACATTTCGTGAATTCCACGCTCCTCTCTGAATGAGGCGTTATCGCCACTAGCCTACATGGAGTCACCACAGAACGTGTTATGTACGAAGTATGTATTTGTTATTGAGTGGAGGACAGTGCTAACGACAGTGTCCGATAAAAAAACGCCTCGCCGTCCTCTAAACCATTTTCTCCTACAGAAGACCTTAGTCTGCCCGACAACGCCGTGGGTAATAGATATGGCCTCGACTCCACCCCCCCGACCCACACCTCGTCCTACACGGGGGGCCCTAAGTACCTCTCCTCCTTGGCTAGGGACCCCTCCGGCCTTCCCGTGCATCACCCGGAGGGGCTGCCCCCCAAGTACCCCGGGGGGCTGCAGGTGCCAGTGGGTTCGGCGCAGCCCGGTAGAATCTCCCCCTGGGGGAGGGTGTCGCCGGGAGGCCGGGTCTCTCCTCTGCCCCTCAACCCCACCACCCTGGCCATGCTCCAGCAGCACAACTACGTGCCCTACGTCAGAGGTAGCTGGCCCCTCCCACACCCCCAGCACGCTGTCCGGAACCCGAGGCCCCCGCCGGCGGGGGAGTGCAGAGCTGTTCCCGGTGATAACATGCATGTGCCCATCCTGGAGGTGTACTAACATCTGGGTGGGTCCTTAAATGGACGCACGACAAGCGCTGCCGCGACTGTTTCCGACCTATGACCTCAGCGTGTGCTGTGTTTCCCACAACGTCTGCATGGTCCCCCGTTGGTTTTGATTAGAAACCTCTCCAGGATGAAGGTCCAGGGTAGTCTGACGCCACGGCCATTCCCCGGTCATAGTAGTCTCGGGGTTTTTCCGGCGCAGATGTGGCGTTCAGTATTGCCCCCATCAACCTACATGAGGACTCCACACAGGTGTGTCAAACCACCTCCCTGTGCTTCGTCTCTCCCCTCTCCCCCTCCCTCCCTCCCTCCCTCACTCCCCCAGGCCTCAAACAGGACCCCGTGCCACCGCCTGAGTTAAAACCTAAGATGAACCTGCATCTAAGTTTACCTCCTGACAGTCACGGTAACACTCCGGGCTTCTCCTCCTGTCTGTGTCTCCTCTTCTCCAGTGTGGTCCTGAATCCTCCTCGGGGTGCATCAGGGTTGTATGTTGGGAACCCCTTCCGTTTGTCTCTGCTTGCGCCGTCTGCTGTAATGTTTGTGGACAGGGTTTCTCCTCTCGTCTCCGGGTCGTCCCAACCTTGTTGTTGTGCATGGGAACCCACTGTATTATGTATCTTCGTTATGGGATGTTGGTATCACGGAGACAGTGGGGAATGACTTCCTTGTTTTTTTGTTTGGTCGTGTTTGGTGGATGTAAGTGTTGTGCTGGTTACTTGAACTGTTGCCTTGCCCTTGACTTGAAATTGATTGCCTTTTAGTTTTTATGTTGTTGTTTTGTTGTTATTGTTGATGTTTTTGATGTTTGTTGTTGTTTTGAGACCCACCATGGCTTGCCTTTACAATTTAATGTAGTTGTTTAGTGTATTAGGTCCTCCAATCTGGGACATCCGGTGTGGTGGTTCTGTATGCACTGAGTGGTTGAAAGAGCTGGTGGTTGATTTCATATTTGTGGGAGGGTTGTTTGGGACCATAAGATGATGATTGTGCATATGAAGCCCCTTACACTGTCTGCCAGGAATGAATACAGCACATGTATTTGCTTGTAAAATTGGACTCAAACAAAACCTTGATGGATACACTTCTGCAGGAGTACTTCCCCGCCATTCTTTTTCATATCAGCAAGTCGCTGGCAGTTGTCCTGAGAAGGGAGGTGAGGAAAAGGGTTTGCTCGGATGTTTCAGCCAAACCACAGCTGGTCTCCTTAGAAACCAGATAGAGTGCTATCAGGGGAGGAGCACCGTGACGCCTCTCCCAGAGACAGTCTGGCCCAGGGCTCAGCCCAGTACAGTCTGTGACTCATTTGGTCATTGGAGGTAACGTATCGGCTTCTTTGTTTGTTGGTTTTCTGGCTGACGATATTGAGCCTCGTGAGTTAGAAAGAGGGACAAAGTGGAGGAGGAGTGTAGGACAGTAAGGGAGGAATCTAGCTGCGGGAGGGACAATTTAGGCAGTTTTTAACTTTTAACTTTTTACCCTGTAAAGACGTGTGGGGGGAAAGAGTCCTGAGAATGCCAGTGTAAATGGGAAGGAGGGGAAAACGGAGAAAGAGAGGGTCGTTATTTCTATTAATCAGAACACGCGGTCCAGGGTCTGGAGGTTTTTTCCATGAAAGGTCGTAGAGATGGAAAGTAAAGTTCTCAGCGAGAAGATGAAGGAAAGGAGCCGAGGAATGAGAGAATGAAAGGGAGTAGTGGTGAAGTGGTGAAGCTGTAATTTGGGGTCTGGTTGCCAGTTGCAGTGGCATGTCATTCTGTACACACACAGAAAGAGAGAGAGACGCACACACACAAACACAGATTTAGAGACACAGAGAAAGAGTGTGAGAGAGAGACAGACAGAGAGACACAGAGAGAGAGAGAGAGCGAGAGATGCACACAGAGAGAGACACACATAGAGAGACACGCAGAGCGAGACAAACAGAGCGAGAGACACTGAGAGATAGAGAGAGCGATACACAGAGAGACACAGAGAAAGAGAGGGACACAGAGAGAGGGAGAGAGAGAGACACACACACACACACACACACACACAGAAACACACAGAGACACAGATAGAGAGACAGAAACATACAGAGACACAGCGAGAGACACACACAGAGAGAGAGAAACATACAGAGACACAGAGAGAGACACACACAGAGAGAGAGAAACATACAGAGACACAGCGAGAGACACACACAGAGAGAGAGAAACATACAGAGACACAGAGAGAGACACACACAGAGAGAGAGAAACATACAGAGACACAGAGAGAGACACACAGAGAGAGAGAGAAACACACAGACCACACACACTGAACTGGCTGGCTTCAGGCTCTACACAGCGTGAAAGAGACTTGTTTGTTTTTATGCACTGGTTTGTGTTTAATAGACTATCAAGTTCTCTCTGAACTTAGTGAGAGTCTAGCTTAAATTATTGTGTTTGTGGATAATTGTGGATGTTTGATTTCATCCCTATCAATGGGCGATGGAGGCAGGGAGCAAGAGAGAGATCAGAGCGAAGAGAAAAAAAAAGAGTTAGAACGATAAACGATGACAGAAAGAATATCGACTCAATTAATTTCCTATTGATCAACTGTGTGTTAGAAAAATCACATTAATAGTTCCTGAACCAACTGTAGGAGTTAGTGAAATCACATGAGTCATTCCTGAACCAGGTGTTGGAGTTAGTGAAATCATATGAGTCATTCCTGAACCAACTCTAGGATTCAGTGAAATCACATGAGTCATTCCTGAATTATGGATTATAAGTGGATCACTTTGTTATTAATCACTAACTAAGTAGAATGTTTTTCTCTCTGTGTCGCACACACACACACACACACACACACGCACACATTCAGGGTCATGTGAACTAGCTAGACTGTTTACACTGAGACGATCAAACCGGCCTGCTGGGCTGAACATTCCATCGTTATAGAAATGACCTTGCATTTTAATTGGCTAATTATTATCTGTGACCTATAATAACGGAGCCGATACGATCTAAGGACACATCTTGTTTTAATTAGTTATAAAAAAACACACTCAGAAACACAGCAACATGTGTTATTGGTAAGACCTGAGGAAGATCAGACAGCAGAATTATGTCAGAAAGCCACTATTAACTCTGAGACACCCCCCGACTCCTCACACAGTTCGTCAAATTGCTTTTACGAATGAATTGGGGTGTTTCCTAGAAACTCCCAAGATGTGACAATATTGGTTTGATTTGTACTTCAGTGCTTTGTGTTCTGGTGTCTGCGGTTATTCAGCTGCAGTTTGTTCAGTTTGTGTTTCAAATGCTCTTGGTCACCATCTCCGTGGGTACGTTCCTGCGTAGTGTTATTAGAGAAGTTGGTCACCATCTCCGTGGGTACGTTCCTGCGTAGTGTTATTAGAGAAGTTGGTCACCATCTCCGTGGGTACGTTTCTGCGTAGTGTTATTAGAGGAGTTGGTCACCATCTCCGTGGGTACGTTCCTGCGTAGTGTTATTAGAGGAGTTGGTCACCATCTCCGTGGGTACGTTCCTGCGTAGTGTTATTAGAGGAGTTGGTCGCCATCTCCGTGGGTACATTCCTGCGTAGTGTTATTAGAGGAGCTGGTCGCCATCTCCGTGGGTACGTTCCTGCGTAGTGTTATTAGAGGAGTTGGTCGCCATCTCCGTGGGTACGTTCCTGCGTAGTGTTATTAGAGGAGTTGGTCGCCATCTCCGTGGGTACGTTCCTGCGTAGTGTTATTAGAGGAGTTGGTCACCATCTCCGTGGGTACGTTCCTGCGTAGTGTTATTAGGGAAGTTGGTCACCATCTCCGTGGGTACGTTCCTGCGTAGTGTTATTAGAGACGTTGGTCACCATCTCCGTGGGTACGTTCCTGCGTAGTGTTATTAGAGATGTTGGTCACCGTCTCCGTGGGTACGTTCCTGCGTAGTGTTGTTAGAGAAGTTGTCCTCGCTTGTACCACTGCTTGTTATGAGATACTTCTTTTGGGGGGGGCAAGCTAATTGTGTCTCATTGAGGGTTATAACTGGAAACACCAGTACCTCCTCCCTGTCCAGATCCCCCCGACCCACCCCCCTTACCTCTCCCCCAGGCTGAGTCCTGCGTAAGCTCCAGATGTGTAGAAGAACTGCCCTGCGAATAGCCTGAAACCTGCACTAAACCCACTGTGTGTGTGTGTGTGTGTGTGTGTGTGTGTGTGTGTCAGAATGACATCATACCACTGCATCCTGACTACTTAGCTCTGCCTTTTGTTAATACCAACCCCAGAAGGCGAGAGAAGCCCGTGCGCTCACTCAAGTTAACAACCTCTCTCTTCACTTTTTCTCCTCATCTTTCTCGTCCCTCTCTCTTTACTGCTGGGATGTCTTGTGTGGACATTTATTAGGTCTGGCTCATAAGGTGCTGGTGATTTCATCGCCCAGCCTCTGTGACACCAGGCATTGAGAGGGTCTGCACTAATCATACAATCACACGCATGTCCAGTTGGAAGTGGAACCACACTGACAGGGGTCATTCAACATGCACCCAGGTCAACAATGTACTGCCAGTTAACTGGGAGAGCCTGTGTCAAACTCTACAAGATGCTGGTTAGGTTTAGTACGTAATGTGTTGTGGTATCGATACGAGCCAAAGCCAAATACCACTGGCCTGGAATCCATCTGTAGACTCCCTACAGATCACCAGTGGCTGGGTTCTCTGGTAGTCAGTGATGGTGGTTCGGCTTCATAGTTAAAGCTTTGACCAGCGAGCACAGCTTAACTCTTCAACCAACTCTGTACTCTTAACGAGCAGTTTAACTCTTTGACCAACTATTAACTCTTTGACCAACAGGCACAGCTTAACTCTTTGCCCCCTTTTTTTGCCCACCCCTGTTGTTCTCCCTCGACCCTCCGTCCACAATTGAGGTAGTGAAAGTGGTCGGAGTACCCCAAGTCTGTCCACGTATTCCGATGGGAAATCTCCATCCTCCACCTACGTGGCTGCCCCCAAGCATTTCCACGTGCCAGGTAGGTTTAACCACTCCACTATGACAGCTTCCCTTCGACACGGCCTGACACTCTGTCAACCATCCTTCGATAAGTGTTTCGTAGTTTATGTTTTGTTGGACATGGCTCTGACTCTTCAAAAAAAAAAAAAAAAATAGCCCTTTGAATCCTGCTTCAGTGTTTCCATTGACATATATATTACAGTTTCACTGACTCACAGGGAACAAAGTCTCCGTACTTGGATGGAGCTGACGTGAATAAATGAACACAGCAAAGTGATTATCCACTTACTGCGTTTTCTAGCCATTGTTGTGTTGGTTTCATACGGTATTGTTCTCTGGTGCTGGCAGAGGGCTAAGGCAGGGAAGAGAATGACCCCCATGTGTTGTATTTATTTCATGAGTCACTCTCTCAAAAAATGGAGCCAGCGAGGTTAATGTGCGACAGTTGTTGCTCGCTCCGACACAATGGTGTTCGGGTCCGTTTAGACGGCTTGGAACGGCTTGGAACGGACACACTGTGTCAATTATGCGTACTTGTTGTTCAATTTCTCCCTTTTATTTATTGATTGATGTGTTTATTGGTTTATTGTGATGCTTGTTATTTTTGCTCTAGATGTAGTAATCAATGACGTATTGTAAAATGGAGAGGCAAGATAAAGGTATATTATTTATAAGTCTGAATTTGGAAACATGACTGAAGAAATAGTTGGATACAAATCACAGATCAACAATTACCATTGTTTTGGAGCTGTCCAGCTTTCCTTAAATGGGTTTCTGCTTCACATCACATGAGGGCTTGATCATTAGACAATCAGAGTTACATGTTTTTTCTGTCTTGGATAATGACAACAAGTAATTATTTAAATTAGATAATGTCCTGTTGTGCCAGTTATAATAAAAATGTCATAATTCTTGCATTGAGTCCAACATTATGTATGCTGCCCCTTGTCTTCTGCTTCCCAGACTATTCCATACTTCAATAACTGCTATCTCATGCTTCTTTTTCTGCCCTCTCTCATTCTTTCTTTCTCTGTTTCTCTCTCATCCTGGGCTACTGTCATATTTTCCTCTGCTCATCTTCAGAGACTAAGGTCAAGATAGATAATATCTATAGAAAACCCCCTATCTACAAACAGCATGGTACAGTGCACTCTCCTCCTTCACTTCCTGGTCTAACTTCCTGGTCTGGTCTCTGCACGATGTGTTGCATGTCGTCCGTCTCATGTGCTACTGATAGAAGTTGTCCATAGGTACAGATCTGGGATCAGCTTCCTTGTCCTCCATCCTAACTCTACCCATTAAAGGGGAAATTTCCTCCATCCTAACTCTACCCATTAAAGGGGAAATTTCCTCCATCCTAACTCTACCCATTAAAGGGGAAATTTCCTCCATCCTAACTCTACCCATTAAAGGGGAAATTTCCTCCATCTTAACTCTACCCATTAAAGGGGAAATTTTCTCCATCCTAACTCTATCCATTAAAGGGGAAATTTCCTCCATCCTAACTCTACCCATTAAAGGGGAAATTTCCTCCATCCTAACTCTACCCATTAAAGGGGAAATTTCCTCCATCCTAACTCTACCCATTAAAGGGGAAATTTCCTCCATCCTAACTCTGTCGGGGGCACAAACAAAGATCAGTGTCAATGGGGCAACTTCACCCTATTTCTTTCAGTATGAATCATCATTCTGTCCCATCTGCCCATCTTTTTCAACAGACAAATATCTATAGCTCAGGCAACCGATTCACTGCCACCATTTCAAGTTGCCACCTCGGGATGTGGTGTGTTTTTGAGGAGCATAACCTCCGGAAGAGCTTTTGACCTCTTTTGTACTCATATCTCAAGTGCTGCCATTTGGCCGTGAGTCTCACGGCATGATCACACTATTTAGGTAGAAATACTGTTGGTGTCGCAGTTCTCACGATTCTAAATGTATTTCTGTTTGATAATATGATTTTATTACAATTCGACATTCCGAACTTGTTGCTCACCATCTGCTGAAAGTATTAGAGAGAGAGAAAAAAAAAATCAGTAATGAAAGAAAGTGCTGAAACACATTGGCTATCTATTGAAGATGAAGATCAAACTATGTAGGACAAGGCCTGAAGCAAATAATTCTGTGATATTGTCAAAATGATATGAAATATGATAAAATAATAAATGTTTTCCCTCATCCTCAGCAGCAGTACAATCCATTTATTGTTATCTCAGTTGAAAGCCTGACACGGAAAAACAAATATTTATTTTTTAAATAAAATATACTCTACATAGACAACTTACTCTATCACTTTTCATTCATCACACCTTTCTGATTGTTTGTTTTGGTTCATCCCTCCGGATCTACCCACTCTCATCCCAGTAGCTCATTGATTCTACTAATACTTGTGGCCTGACGATGTCGTTGTGTGTGTCCATTGCGATTGGTTCGAGAACAACGGTTCACTTGGTGTTGTGGTGCTGATGATGCCTTGGTCACCATTTTGTTTTCCTACTTAACTCTTTTTTTGTAATTGTTGTTTACACATGGTTGTTGTGTATATGTCGTGTCTGTGTGTTTTTCAGGGTCTTTATCGTTTGGTTGAATGCGTGTGTGTGTGTTTGTATTTCAGATGACAAAATTGAATAATGCATGTGCTGAATAGTCTTTTCTTTGTTGGCCTTTAAAATCTACAGTACATATTAAATATTACAACTAAATTACAGCCATATGTAGAATATGGCACATTTCTCAATTCTTGAGTTAACTGATTTTTAAGTTTAGATATTCTACTGGGCATGAGCTCATGAATAAGAGAATGCACTCGCAGTTGACACTTGTCAGCACGAAAACAGGTACTACTTAAGAAACTTTGACAGTAGATACATCTATCTTGTTCACTGGCCACTTCAGCTAACGACATAGTGGTAGGTGAACACTAAATAGTAATAGCTAGCAGCTATACATATCAGTTATTAATGTGACGCTAACGTTACTACGGTATGACCGCGTCATTGTTGTTTTTAAGCAAGTTGTGTTGCATGGCCCGTTTGAGGGTTGTCGCTTTGTGTGGTGTATTTGAAGTCTTTCTGTAGACAGTGTTATAGCCGCTAGACCGATTTGTGATACACGGACTGTGGCGTGTTGTACTGCCGCAGGTGTATGGTGTCTAACATACGGGATGACTGTTTTACAGCCTCTAGGACTTCATGGCAGGAAGGAGACGACATCAAGGTGAGGCCTTTATATGTCACTTTATCTGTCTTTCTGTCTGTCTGTTTCTATCTGCATGGCTGTCTCTGTATGTCTGTCTCTCTGTCT
>JACXGI010004288.1:17999-46135 GCA_016801175.1 Esox masquinongy
ACCCACCCAACCAGCCACCCAGTCACCCACCCAACCAACCAACCACCCAGCCACCCACTCCCCCAGTCACCCAGCCACCCACTCCCCCATCCATCCTTCTCAGCTCTGTGTATTTCTGTATGTAGACACGGACCAGCTGGATGATCTTGAAGAGTGAAATTGATGGCCAGCCCCTCCCAGAAGACCTGCTGGATCCTAGGAAGTCTACCTGCAGCCTGCCGACTGACGTCTCCCTGCCCAGTGAGTACAGCCAATTAGAGATCAGCCCTAATGTGACAGACATGGGCTCAGCCAATGGGATGCCAGTCGCTGTTAAACTCTGGCTTCTGTTGGCATGGACTGAAAATAATGTTTCTATACGGCTGACTCATAGAAGTTTTACTTTCGTTGCAGACTTCCCCTACAACAAGTCCGCTTCCCTGCCAGGCTATGGAAGAAATGGCATATACAAGGTGCGTAGCCACACTCCCACGCTGTGAAGTGAACATCATTTTTATTACGATCGAGAGCGAAGCAACAAATTCCATCCTTCTATCTACTGCCGAAAATGCCACAGCCGGTGATCTGACCGCCATCACCTCTGACCGCCGTCATCACAACAAGTCACGTAGACCGTCTCTCTCTCTCCTTCAGAGAAAACACAGTCTTAACACGACACCAGCCCGGCCTTACACATCGAACCCAATGACACAATGCCTCAAACACACTAAGAGCCAAAGGTGGTTTGGGGAGAGAAGGTGTAGTTTTGGACTGTCCGATTCTGCAGGGGATGATGGAGGACTTGGCCCAGAGCTGTGTGAGGTACTGGAACTTTCGCTGGCAAACGGAAACGTGGTGTGCCTGTCGTCGTAGCGACGGGCTCAGCCAGGCGCACACTGAAGATTGGAGCTCTTTTAATGAGAGATTGGCGACTGGTCCTTAATGCCTCTTTTGGCATGCCGGTCCTTTAATGTGCCAGCTGGGTGCAGTGTTTAATTCAACCACGAGGTGGTAGTGTGGTGTCATTTACTGCCCTCCCGCAGAGTCCCCGGGAAGGGATTTAAGAGGAAACGCATCATCAATGCTTATTATTGGTGACAAATACAATCACGCCTGACAAGGCCCAGCAGGGGCAAAGCAGCCAGAAGCCCCACCTTCCAAAGCACCCAGCTCACACCTACACTGTTTTCAGGACCTGAAGGAGTGGCACCCTGCTCCCTCCCTGAGGGAACCAAGGTTATATTGATATTCATATTGTAAGGTTCCCTTTCGGTCAGTCATTTCAGTGCCACTCATGGGGACAATATACAGTATAACTAGCCCGTAGAGGCAGAACACTGACGCGAGCGCCCTCCAAGCCCAAGGCACCAGAAGTACTAGTCCAGGGGCGGTTACATACAGGCAGTAGAACCACATGAAGGTGTGTGGAGCTGCTGCCACTGCAGCCGGAGGCAAACCCGACATGCGCACGCACCCTTGGAGACAGCACCTGTGGCTGGGATGCCCACATGGCGTGCGGAGACAGCTGCCATATGATGTTGGAATGTGGAAAAAGAACTGTCCGAAAGATTAGCCCGTACATGGGGCAAGACCCTCCGGTCTCACACTCCAGAAACCGAGACATCCGACTGCAGGATTGGGACTGGGATGGGCCTTCCACTCACCGGGACCACCATGGGTCCAGGTGTCACCTGAGACTAACGGCCACTCTCGTGCCCTGAGATGACGAAAATGGGTGTCGGAGCGGCACTAGATCTTGCTCAAGGGCAGGTCCTGGCCTGAAAGGGAGACCCACTGTGGGGGTCAGAGCCAAAGGTCTAACTCTCTGGGCCATAGGTGCAGGATTCAACCTTTGGCTTTGGACAGCAAGTCCTGCTGCATCGGCAGACGCCAAGGACCTCCGTTGACCAGATGGGCTCACTCCGGAACCACAGGTCCTTGGGCAAGAAGGAAGGACAGATTCTCAGATGAAAGCTGTGGGTGGGAATGCATGAAGCAGAGTTACTGCAATGGCTGGTCCAGTAACAGTGGCCAGTGCGCATTTCCTTGGAAGGTCAAAGAGATCGACATTGGCGCCGCCTTACCTCCCCAAAATCTGCCCAAGCTGAAGCATCCATTCGGAAGCGTAAGGGACACTCTTCAATACAAGATCGGTTTGTTTATTGAAATACCCCGGGAGATATATTGGAGGCAGTGGAAGGAGGTGGCGATTGCTGTTTAGCGATTGCTTGTCAGAGACAGAGCTCTGCCAACACACCACCGCCATCTTGTTGTCGGTCCCAATCAGACACGAGGCATCAGAACCGCTGAAAGCCCAGAAAAATTTCCTGAAGCTCCAGGTAAGCAAAGCAGCGCTCTGCATCATTGACTAAATCCTCCACCGACTCACCCCTTTGGAGCCCCCTGTAAACACAGCCAAGATCAATCTGGGGGCCAATGCCCTCCGACCCAATGCCCTCCGACACGGTGCCCTCCGACACGGTTCAGGCGTTTGTCCAGCAGCAGCGCTGACCCGGCCACACCTGTGACAGCCTGAGAGACATGACAGCCAGCAGGCAAGCCACCACACCCAGGAGACCAAGGTCGTCGGGAAAGTGCACGGACACTCTGAGACGGAATAGGAAACTGGAACGACAAAAAGTGTCCCGCCCGTGAACGGACACGAACGCAGCATTGACAACCGAATTTAACCCAAAACCAAATTAGTTTCACTCCGAATCCCAGATAGTGAATGTGTGAGAGAATTAGTTCAGTGTGCACTCCCTATGCTTGCATGACTCTGCTGATATTAACCAATCGCCCAAATACGCCAGCGCTCAAAAAAAAATCCCGGGTGGCAGCTCGGTTTTTCGGAAACTAATCTATGCAGGTGAGTTGGGTTGTGGAGAGTTTGTCCTTCTGTCATTTTTGGGGTGGTTCTCAGCACAGAGGGAGCCAATACTGTCCGGCTCCGGCTCCAAAAAACGGACCCATCCAGGATTCTATTTCGCATCTGCTTATTGAATTTGTCACCACTAATGAGGATCAGTATTGTGTCCCCCAAATGAGTGGCACTGTCCAAAAGAAAACGTTTCAGGAACAGTTATCTTCAACCTTGCATCAATTCCCACCAACAAAAGCAGATAATGGAACAGGCGTTTATTGAATGCTTGTTACGTTAGCATTACGTGAGCATATGCTGTGGTTAAAAGCAATATGTAAGACCATCCACTTGTTTCAGTTATCAGTTGTGGACAAGGGCACAAAGAAAGAAAGATATTTGAGTGTATTGAGACACACTCGCTGACCTACCAACACAGGAAGGTGCGTGCTTTTCTAAGTTCTTCAGAGTTCTTCTGGTCCGAGAAATCATGTTTTGCAGCAATTTTCAGTCCTTGTAAGAATATCACTCGTTAGTGATTGCTCCGCAGACCCTGAACCACAGCAGAAAGAGTTTATTATGATGGCTGTGCTACCACTGGGGGTATTTAGTCTAACCCTAATGATGTTGTTATTGCTGCCTAAATGCATGTGTTAGTTGATGGATGGTGATGAGGGTGACAGAGGGGTTAAACAGCTGAGGTTCAGCTGAAGCTGAAGGACGTTTGGGCCGTATCAGACCCTATTAGCTTGATACACAGAAGACGTAGATTCCGGAACACTGATTGGCTGTTACAGGCCACCATCCCATGCCTGCGGCACCGTAGACAAAGAGGCAACGCGGTGCATTTGTTTACCGAGCCGAGGATGGAGACGTTGTATTTCCAAAGGCCTCTCGTCTACCTCGAAGAAGCCATCACATGCGTTTGAAGATGTCTAGCTGCCTCCGCCAAATCGGAAAGAATGCACTGTAACTGCAGTACGACTCATAGTCCCCCTAAACACACTGTAGCCCATGTCTGTCAGGAATACACTTGGGGGGGATGTCTACAGTCCTTTGTCAGTTGTATGAGTGTGGGAATAACATACAGAGTCTGTAATTTTAACTACATGCACTTTTAGCTACATGCACTTTTAGCTACATGCACTTTTAGCTACATGCACTTCCTTCTGCCACCACCCAGAGCCCCCCTGACTGTCCCTGTCCTGCCACCACCCAGAGCCCCCCTGACAATCCCTGTCCTGCCACCACCCAGACCCAACCTGACTGACTGTCCCTGTCCTGCCACCACCCAGAGCCACCCTGACAATCCCTGTCCTGCCACCACCCAGAGCCCACCTGACTGTCCCTGTCCTGCCACCACGCACACCCCACCTGACTGTCCCTGTCCTGCCACCACCCAGACCCCTCCTGACTGTCCCTGTCCTGCCACCACCCATACCCCACCTGACTGTCCCTGTCCTGCCACCACCCAGACCCCACCTGACTGTCCCTGTCCTGCCACCACCCAAACCCCACCTGACTGTTCCTGTCATTGTCCACCTGGCATGCAGCTGACTTGGATTCTGTTTAATGACTCTGGACGCAGTTGCATTTATTGACCTGTCATCTGAACGTGCAAAAACATTGTCGTGACTCAAAAGGTCATGTACTCTTATAATCTTCACTCGGCACAGCCAAATGAGGACCGGCCACCCCTGAGAGGCTGGTTCCTTTCTGGGTTTCTTCTTAAGTTTCGACCCTCATATGGAGTTTTTCCTAGCCAACTTTTAGGTTGCTTGCTTTTTGGGGTTTCAGGCTGGGTATCTTTGCAAGCACTTCGTTAGAACTGCTGATGTCAAATGGTTTTATAAAATAAAATTAAAAGATAGACTGAGGGACTTTAAAAAACCACATGTGTACAGTTTGTCCTCTAGGCATGCCCGATGTTGGACAGTTACATCATGGTCTGAAAAATGTGTGTGTGTGTTTGTGTGTTTGTGCTGTCCCCAGGATGCTGCCGACCATCCTGATTATGAGCCAGACCACCAGGACTCCCACAGCTGGGGAGGAATGAGAGGTGAGACCGAGACAAGATCTAGAGCTGTTACCTCACTGATGCCATGTTGAAAGAGGGTGGAATCTGTTAGGATCTGTAAACATATCTATGTTGTAATAAGGCTACAGATGCACAAGCCACAAGTGTGTGTGTGTGTGTGTGTGTGTGTGTGTGTGTGTGTGTGGGACATATACAGACCTCCAGAATTGTCTGACTCAGCGGACTCTTGCTATAGGAACACACATGCACAGTGAACACACATGCACATTGCCAAGCTCGTAAACCATTGTTTCAGCTTGTGTGTGTGTGTGTATTGCTGTCATTGGGAGGGAGTGGGTACCAGACTCCTAAAGCCTTTGACGCACTGGGCTGGGATACATCATCTCATAGGTTATTAAAGTAATTGCTTTCATTTGCTGGCTTGTATGATTTTCTTTGCGCTGCAATTTATTATGGTGGTTTGAGTAAATGGCCTCTTAATGAAAAATAATCCAGTCATTAATCTGAGATATTATTCTCCGTCTCTGTCTTCCTGTCTTCTGCACTTTTCCCCACCTAGAGTACAAGGTAAGTGTCCTTCCACTGTTGTCAAGGTTTCATGTCGTATTACATCGATGCATTTGGTGAATACACTGTATTGTCTTTGGCTACATCTTTGTAGATGACATGGTCTCTCGACTCTGGTTGGCTGTAGTGTAAAATAGCAGACACTGTGTGTTTTTATGTGTGCGTGCGTGTGTGTGTCGGTGTGTTTATTCCAGGTGTATCCCTATGAGATGCTGGCTGTAACTCACAGAGTGAGGGTGAAGCTACCCAGAGATGTGGACCGCACCAGACTGGAGGTGAAAATACCCCCCCCCCCGTCCCTCTCTCACCTTCCTCCCGCCCAAAATTCCGCTTCATCACTCTCTGTCCCTCTTTTTCCTTCCCTCTCCATCACTCCCTCCCTCCCACTTCATCACTCTTTACCTCTCTCCCCCTTCATCACTCTCTACCTCCCTCTCCGTTAATCACTCTCTTCCTCCCTCCCTCCCTCCCTCTTCATCACTCTTTCCCTTCCTCACTCTCTTACTTAATGTTGAAAGAATAGAGATGTTCTTTCTTCATGGCTCTGCTCCCCTCCTTCTCTTTTACCTCTGGCTATGCTATTCCTTCTACCCCTTCCTCTCTCCTTCATTTCTCCCTCTCTCCCTCTCTCCCTCCTTTTCCATCTCTCTGTCCACACTCCCTCCCTGTTTCTCCCTTTCTTCTTCCTCCCTCCCTCTGTCCTTAGGAGGCTCCAGACTCTAGTTGTGGTGATCTTGTGGTGTGGAAATGATCTTACCATCCTACTAGGAGACTTTTATATATATATTATAATCATTCTGTCTCAAACGTTCTTTGACCTCTCAACAAACTCCCTGTGAACCCTTTATGAATGCTCCTATGTCTAGGAATCTCTTTCCTGAGGACAGAGAACGTTGGTATTCTGGAGTTTGGCTGATGCAGGAAGTTGCCCTCTGTGGTGAGGAATACCGAAATCTAGTCCTGTTTTGTAGCTAGTGGTATTTGGATGCACGGGAAGTCAGGGTGGAATATGGTATTCCTGACTGTGTTTTTCTCAGCGTAGCCCTGGCTTTGACCCTGCTGGACTAGATTGTGGCTGGGTGTGCTTGGGTTCGGACTGTTTCTTTCAATTAAGGACCATATAACTACGGTTGGATGGGGACGCTCTCTTGTGAATTGGGACTTCGAGCTGAACATGAACTTTCTATATGACTAAGTAGTGCAATACGTCCTTAGACAGTACAACAATTAATTGTCTTTAAACAGTACAACAATTATTAAAAATGAAAATATATATATTTTTTTCTATTAACAATTAGAATTGATTGAAAATCTATATTGCTATTTTATATTAGGTTTTTAAGAGCAAAAAACAAACCATAAAGGGTAAGCCAACTGAGCGGCTAGGCCTTGGAACGCTGGCTCTTCCAAAGATGAAGGGGGTCAGAATGTTGTCTGATTGGAGAGACATAATCAGACAATGATGGTAGACGATGGTGGTGGAGTCGGCTGAGGATCTTGTGAAGGGCAGATGTGGAAAACAGCCTCAACGCCACTTAACATCTCCATTTCCATTCTGTGTGGCATCTTCTTCAGTGAGGCCTCAGCAGATCTGGGCTCCAGAAAGCTCATCACAAAAAAGTTTACAATAGTAGTTAGTAGTCCTCTCTACTAGCCCTGTTCCTCGACACTGCTGACTTCCTTTATCTCCTATTCCTCTCATGCTTCAGGCAATTCCTCAATGTTCTCAAAGGATCAGTGACTGGGAGCCAAATGAAACAAAAAAAGCTGACTGCGTCCAGATGCATTTTTTAAACAAAAACATCAACTACAACTAAGCCGAGCCAAAACTTGTTAACCTGTCTGTCAATCTGCAAAATCTGTGGCTCAAAAACACCAGATAGATGTGTTATTTGATAGTCTATGTTTAGCCATCATAGTGTGACCCTCATGTTTTTTATGGATACTGGACTGGTCTGTTAGGGTCATTGTTTCCGTGGTTTCTGATACATTCCTCTTTCTTTTTCTGTTTACTCTCCCCCTCCAAATAACTTTCTCCATCTCTTTCAATGTTTTCTAGTCTTTAGGTTAAGGTTCTAAGTTTAGGCATTCAAGTTTAGGGTTAGGTTTAGGCACAAGTTTGTTTTTTGGGGGTTAGATTAAGGTTAGGTTTAGGTATGAGACATTTTTGGTCTTCACTAAGAAATGTAGGTATTGTGTGAGTTGTGTGAGTAAAAGCACAGTGGGTAGAAAACAATAAATACCATGAACTTAAAACTGTCAATTGACCTACTATAACAGACTATCTACTGATTCTTGGAAATTGAAATTATTCAGGTAATGACACCGCTGTTCCAGAACCACTGTTGCTTTAAATTTATGTCTAGTAATAATGTCCACATCCATGGGACTCTCACTGGTTCGGAATGGATGAGGTCATAACTCTTGGTAATCGCAACCATCCATCCTCTGAATATAGCCATCCGTCTGTATCACTGTCTGTCTGTCTCACGGTGTCTGTCTGTCTGACGCTGTCTGTCTGTCTGACGGTGGGGCAACCACTGGGGTGCCTGTGTCTGGTAAATAGACACACCAAACTACACTGTGTTTTCATGGTGGGTTTAAACATCGCTAGGCAGAATTGCTTTAATCTTCGTGTCACATTTTTTGTGAGTGTGTGTCTGTCCATGTGTGGAAATAACTGTAATCAGCATTATAAACTAGGTGGTTTATAATTTTCCAATCCATGAATGCTGATTGACTGAATGCTGCGGAATATGAGGTTGAATACCAAGGGTATGCCGACAAAGTACATATATTTACTGTACTAATTCAAAGACTTGGTAGCCTGTTAATAATGGCAGTTTACCTCAATTTCACCTCAGGGGTTTTCTGGTATATGGCCACAGCTAAAGGCTGCGTCCTAATATTCCTCCCCAGATAGAGTGTTCAGGTTAGGCCCTCTCTCCCTCTACAGACACTCCAGACAGGGTGTTCAGGTTAGGCCCGCTCTCTGTCTACAGACACTTCAGACTGAGTGTTCAGGTTAGGCCCTCTCTCCCTCTACAGACACTCCAGACAGAGTGTTCAGGTTAGGCCCGCTCTCTGTCTACAGACACTCCAGACAGGGTGTTCAGGTTAGGCCCTCTCACCCTCTACAGACACTCCAGACAGGGTGTTCAGGTTAGGCCCTCTCTCCCTCTACAGACACCCCAGACAGGGTGTTGAGGTTAGGCCCTCTCTCCCTCTACAGACACCCCAGACAGGGTGTTCAGGTTAGGCCCTCTCTCCCTCTACAGACACCCCAGACAGGGTGTTGAGGTTAGGCCCTCTGTCCCTCTACAGACACTCCAGACAGGGTGTTCAGGTCAGGCCTCATCTCTGCTCTGCTCCCCTGGGTGTAGGAGTGGGTGTGGTGTGGGAGCTATGTTAATGTCTTTAAGCCCACACAGCTGTCACAGTGTGTGTGTGTGTATGTGTGTGTGTTCATAGCAGATGGTTAGAATAAGTGGTTGATAATGTAGCTATTGACACATTTCTGCCAGTAATGATTGTTTAAAAATGTACCAAGCTGGTACTACCTTTCCCTCTGCCTATTTCTCCCTTTCTCTCTATTCAATTCCAAGTGAAAGGGCTCAATTTGCATGGGAAACATAAGTTTACATTGAAAGAAATTTCAAGTAAACATTACACACACAATATTTTTCAAAGGCGTGTTTGAATGTGTGAATGACAAGGAAAAATAAATGAATAGATATTTATGTTTACAATTTTGACTGTTTTGCACTGTTGTCCATCTTTGTTAACAGGTCACAAATCCTGCTGCTGTGAGCTCACATTGTATCATTTTAATTTTAATAGATATTGGAGATTATCAGTCTTTGACTTAATTCAAAGTTATTTTGATTCTGTCTGTACAATGTGAGGGAAATATGTTGATATACATTTAATAGGAGGTTAGGAAGTGCAGCTCCGTTTCCACCTGATTTTGTGGGCAGTGTTTACATAGTCAGTCTTCTCTTACACAGTCAACGTTTTTCTTAATTTGTGTCCAGTCACAGTGGTCAGGTAAACTGCCGTAGTCAACTCTGTTTAGGGCAAGGTAGCATTTCATCTATCATTCTTTCTCTCTGTTATATACTTCCACTCTGTTGCTTTCACAGAATCTGTCTTGTCATTCTGATATACATACATGTTGTTGTGTGTGTCTGTCTTTCAGCGACACCTCTCTCCCGAGGACTTCCATCGTGTGTTTGGGATGACCCTGGAGCAGTTTGACCGCATGGCCCTGTGGAAGAAGAACGACATGAAAAAGAAGGCACGCCTTTTCTAGAGCCAAGCCCCTGTAATCGGGGGGAGGGAGAAAGAAGAGCCTCTCACGTCCGCGGTCTGATTTATCTGGAAGAAAGGAAGTTGGAGAAACATCTGAAATAGTCTATATATGCATCACCACACTACATTACTCATGCAAAACATCTAATCTCAGCCAGAATGAGGAAGCCGTGGGGGGAAGTTGGTGGAAACGCCGTTACAGACGTCTAATGTTGACGATCATCACCTATAGCTTTTGTACGCGATGTGGTGTGAATGTTACTTTGGTAACCTTTTGGGGGAGGCGAGGGGGGGTGTGTTTGCATGGGCTGTGACACCCCTCCCCTCTGTGTGAATTCTGCATCCCCCCTCCTTTCCTTCGCAAAAAAAGAGTAATAGCAGCTTTTCTAATATACTTGTGCGGGCTTTTGTCTTCTTGTCGTCCGTGTTTCTTTCTGGTTTACATGAACATCTTAGGGTGGGTTTCCCACACACGAATTAGGTTGTGTCCTGGACTAAAAAAATCCCTCAGTTGAGATAGATTTTTGTTTTAGTCCAGAACTAGGCTTAAGCTTTGTCCATGAAACCGGCTCTTAATGTTTAACTCAACTTGGAACAATATCTCTTGTATTGCTGTATTCATAATTTTATTTCCTCTGTATTCATCTCTTTATCCCGCTGCCCCGTTTCTCTTACCTTCTCTAAGGTCTCCCCCTTCCTTGTCGCTTTTCTTATCTCATTTTGTTTCTTTTTTTAAATGTATTTTTCTATCCTCCCTTTCCCCGCTGTATCCTGTTCTAGCATCTTAACTTACCACATCACATACTCCTATCTGAACAGTAGACGGATCATTTTACAGCAGTGGAGGGCTATGGCTACCCATAACACCGCAGCATGACAAGGCCAAAGACAGCGATAGGAATCGACTCCAGTTTGAAGCTTTTTAGTCTCTCTTTTCCTTTAGGAACTTTTTATTATGTGGATTTTTCCTCGGCCTCGTGGAAACGGAGGTCAAATCCAAGTTGAGGAAGAGGTCTGCCTGTTCTTGGTGGAGTTTTTTTTCTTAGGCTCTGCCATGATTTGTTGATAGAGGTCTGTATCTTATACAAACCACTCGTGAATCAGTGAAGATAGGAGAGTTGGGTTTGGATCCAGGCCAGTGGCATGAATCATGGGTAAAAGCTGAACCAGAGGCACCACTGCCTCCCACAGCAGATACATACAGTAGAGTCTTGGGTGCCTGTTGTCAGACACTGCATTGTCAGACATGCTTGTGTACTGTACATGCCCTCCCATCACAAACGCAAATTATTTTTATAAGCTATTTTTGACATCTGGAGTGATTTACAGATGTTTTTTATGGATAATTTCAAGTTGTCTTCGGATGAGAGTTATGTCAGAAAAGCCCGTTCTCTGTCTCCTTAATACCGGCAGTGTGGCAGCATTTGAGCCTAACTTAAGTTTTGCTTAACTAATCAATAATGACGTGATTATGCTAGCTTTCTATACTGTACCTTATTTGATAATGTATGGACAGTTTGCGGCGTTTATTGTTTGTGAAATTATTTGGCGTAACTGCCACGTATCTTGTGGAAATCCATACGTTGGCTTTACTTAGTTACTGGAAGTTCAACCAGTCATTTAATCGTAAGGGACAAACAGTACACAGAATTCCTGAAATATATCCGTCTAAGAGTTTGTTATGCAAGCCCAGATGTATGACCTCACATTCGTAGGAGATTGAGGTCTACTCCATTGGTAATGTGTAACAGTGCTTGTGAAAATATCTATGTATGGTTCGTTTATCTCAATATTGATTATTTACGGTCTCTCATTTCGGGCACTTGCTTTACACACAAACATACAGCATTTTCGAATAAAAAGACACATTGAGCTGTGCTTACGGTTAATATTTATTTGTTAAATGTTGGGTGAGGATGGTAATACCTTTACATTTTAGATAGTTGAGGTTGAGTGGCAAAATTATGCTCAATAAAATAATAACAGTCAATCTGAATTTATATCTCTTTTGACCTGAATAAATATCAGCCTTGCTCATTCTGTACTACACTAACTGTCATCATAAAAGCTAATGTCCTCTGTCTGATTTCTAATGTAAATCTCCAATTAAAGTGCTTTATTGGAAACCAAGGAGTCCGTAACGAATTGAAGTGTTTGGGTGATGTGAGTGTTTGGGTAATGTGAATGCAGATAATGTTGCGTAGTGCATCTGGGGTCTGCCTATATCGAATTATGTTTTATACTGTCGAGTTTGGAAGAGTGATTTGCGTATTAATGTGCACGCTGATGAATTGTAAAATGAAAATAAAAAATGTATGCACGCATGACAGTAAGCTGCTTTGCATATTAGCATCTCTCACTCTGAATAGAACTTTTGCTTCTATTCAAGCCAGACTGCTTGGTTTTACCAATGACCTTTTGTGTGTGTGTGTGTGTGGGGGGGGGGGGTGTTGACACTGGCAAAGTGGATCCCTGTTACAACATTATTGTAACAGGAAAGAACATTGATATAACATTATAAATGGTGAGAAGGGCTTTTCCAGAAGGGAGTCGGTGGGCTGTTGGGAGGAGCTGTGGGAGTTGTCTTATTTGAACAGCTGTAGAAGCGGTAGTGTAAGCCTGGGGTCAGATATCGCAGATCCACGTCTGAGCTCCCAACTTGCCCTTGTACACAGATCCAGGATCAGATTACCTTCTCCTAATCCTAACCTCAACCATCAGGGGAGACGTGCTGAATCTCATACCTGTCAGTGTCTAGACTCCAGGCAAGTTCAGTCTGTGCTACTCATAGGCAAGGCCTGATCAGCTGAGCTCCATTGATGCAGATGCTGTAGTTGACACGGGACCAAAGCTGAACGACCCAGAGCCCCTTTCAACGTCTTCAAACAACCAGAATTATCTACCGTCCCTCAGATCAATAATCTGTATACTGTTGTTTGTTTCTGATACCACCACATCTGTCACAGAAATGTGTTAGGCTGCTTTTGTAGTCATAGAATGTACCATTATAACACATGTGCCTCGTTGCAATGGCCTCATGTGGAATCGCTAGTTTTTATGAGATATTCTTTTATTTTCAGTTAATGGCTGTGCTTTACACAAGGCCAACTCTAGCACTCAAATTAAGTGATGCCGACATTGCTGTTAAGTAACACGATTATGTCAAACACTTATTTTGTTGTGTCACCATCTTTGCATTTTCCCGTGTAACAACTGTTACAAACGACTACAATATGTGGTGATTTCACGTGGTTAAGAGAGGAGTAAAAATAATTCATATCATTACCATTATGCTGTAACTACGCCTTTTGTTTTTGTTTCATATCTTAGTTATTTTTGCATTGCCGGGTTTGCAAGACATGCTGATGTCCATCTTAAAATAAATGCTTCATTCTGTAGTGTTTCCTTTGACGTGTGCTGTGTTTTAATGGTAACCCAACTGGTCAGAAGGTCCGGTAAGTTGTGTGTGCAGTCAGTGTGAAAGCTCTTCTGTGTTATTCCCTGACAAAGTAATGTGATACCTATTGTATGTTTCAGTAATATCCAGCAAGATTAGCTAAGCTTGTACATGACAGTCCATTGTTTAGTCTGGATTTAAGGAGACTCTTTGTTCAAATACAAGGGCACACATCCTTATTGGTTTGAGCTTAATTTACCGTCTTATAACTGAGTTAGAAGAGGACATCGGAAGTAGGTCTTGTAAACAAACACTTGACCTGACGTCAGATGATCTATCTATATGCTGTAGGACACTGGAAAGTATATCTGACTTGGATGGACGGTCATGCTACTGAATAATTCCTGACAGAAAGGATGTTTTTTGAAAATTTTGAAAATGCTGTCAATACAGTCCATCTTGAATTGAGACATAAATGCCTTTATTTTATCATGTCGGAAAAAGTAATGTACGACATGTGACTATCTGTGCACTAGATAAGGGTGACTTCTGTGAATGCTTTGAACTATCAAAGAGTTTAAAACGATTGCCCTTTATCACCATTTTGGAAGCATTATTATGCTTTTATTTCGGGGGGCAGTTTCTGTAGGTATTGTTTAGATATTGTTTAGGTTAAGTTTGATAAAGTTGGTGGGGCGTGGTGTAAGAAATTATGTAAGAATTGCTACCAGATAATAACAGTTTACGACTTTTAACCTGATCCATGCCCATTTCAAAACCTGTGAAATATCAGGACATGGATACATAATCTTTACTTCAACGCTATTGACAGACCAAGGTAACCTAATTTAAAAAATGACAGACCATGGAAAAATTATACTTCACAATCTTTTATTTAACAGAAGAATCTACAGAAATGCACCTACAGAAATGCATTTACAGTGCAGAAAAAAATCAGCACACCCCTAGCTTCATTAGCTGGTGTTGCACTCTTAGCTTCTTAAATCAACTGGGAGGAATTTTTGCCCACTCTCCTTTACAGCACTGCCCCAAGCTGCTAATGTTTAAGGGTTTGAGATCTGGGCTTTGAATCTGCAATTTCATTATTTTTTTGAGAGGAGGATTTTCCGTCCTGATCTCCCATGTAGGCCAACTTTTTCAGTCTTTTTCTGATAGTTGACAGTTGACTCATGCATTTTGACATTGACTGTGGCAAGAGAGGGCTGTAAACCCCTTGATGTTACTTCTGGTTCTTAGAGACTTCTATGAGTGTCTTTCGGGTCATCTCTTGGCCTGAAATTGTTTGGACAACCTGTCCTATATAGATTGCTAGTGGCCTTTTCATCATTTATAGCTGATTTGGCGGACAGTGGAATGATGTTCTTTGAATTCCTTGGAAATATCCTTCAAACCCCTCGGAGACTCATGGGGATTCATATTATTTCTTCTGAGGGCATCAGAAAGGTACTTTGATCTTGGTATGATGTGTTACCACACACCCATGTGGTTAAGACCAAACCAGACCAAATGTCTAATCTTTATGGAATGCTGGACCTTCCCAAGATGGTCTCCAATGATTTTCTCAGGACTTACAACTGTTTTGATGCACCTGATTGTAATTTTATACATTTTATGTGATTAAGGTAGGGGTCAACTAACTTTTTCCACATAAGGAAATTGCATTTCTTTTTTTAATAGCCAAAACGTTAATGTTTTATTACTAATTAAATTGGGTTACCTTTATCAATGAATTAATTTGGAATTAAGCCCAAATTTCCATGTGTGCAAATTTGTAAAAAAAAGGCTTCCTTTTGGCTACTTCTTTTTTGTCCCAAGGGGTGTCATTACTTTTCACATGACTATATCCAAATACATCAAAAGACACCAACGGTGGATTTTGGAATTAGTATTTGAATATGAATGAATAATGTTGGAACAGGCTATGAGGGGAAATTAATCATTGTTGATCATGGTTTTACAGCGGCTACAGATTTAAACAAACTGCCGTTCTGTGTTAGTATAATACTGCTATTTTGACGTACGCACGTAGATTCGTAGCTGCCTTGTTTAGCAATGCACTGGTTTGTGTAATTAGAAATAAAAAATGAAATAATCTGCCTCTTATTCGCTGTAAATGGGCAAGGCGTGGTAAGCGAAGACTGTGATTGGTTACCATCTCCGTCCATCTTATCTGAGCTTGACAGCTAGAACTCCGCAAGGTTTCATCCCGAAACCCAACGGAAAGGAACTGAGGATCGCTTGTAAAGATAGGCGCATCCGATCCTGTTCTATTGTCACCATTCAAAGGGAGAGGTGCACACTCTGGAATTGTCCATGCGACATGGACATGAACGGAAAAGGTGAGAATTGTTGTTTTGCTTCTTGAGTTCTACTTCCATTCATTCATATTCTTTCGCTGTAGTTCGCTAATATTAACAGTTATCTCAGAACATTGTAACAATGTGTCGATACAGTCTTGTAACAATGTGTCGATACAGCATGCTCGCCTTTAAATAGACACCGTTTGTGTTTTTTGAAAAGGAAAGGGTCTTGTCTTGTTGGTCAGTTGTTTAATGTATGACATCTAAATCAATTTAGTTTTTTTTTTGTTTTAGCCAAAAATAATTATCTTCAAAATGATGGTTTTGCTCCCGAAGTTGCGCTTCATACAAAAGCAAAATTACACGATTTATCTCATCCTCCTTAACTGTATTAATTGAGCATTTCATTGTAAACGTTTCGAAGTGTCCCCTCGTCAATCGTCATGGTTACATGCTCGCTGCAGGGATGGAGAGGCCCAACACAAAGGACCATGCACGAGGGGCTGACCAACTTGGGGTCCTGCCTGGCAGCAGCGTGATTAATTGGTAGGCTAATGAGCTGAGATGCTACTAGCTGGGCGTAGTCCTCGATGGGCGTAGACCCCCCCCCCATCAGCAGAACAGCCTATCCTGGCCTGGCCCCTTGGGTCGCAGTGTAGGTGTGTTTCGGTTTGACTACATTCTCCATTAATTCTATCCTCTGGTCACAATGGACACAGAAGTGGTGTGGAAGCAAATGGCTTTGGCTGAACACTTCAGGTTCCCTATTCGAGGCTACTGGCTTTGCAGTGAACTTAATCCGACTGTACAAGCTTGTTCCTCATCAAGCACTACACCAGATAGGAACACCTTTAGACAACTTCCTGACTGGAAGGGGTCAGCTGGCTGTGACTGGCGCTTGATGAGGAACGTAGGACTACGTGTTTATGAAGGAACGTGTTTGAAGGTTCATGCAGTATCTGGAAATCACACACTTGCAGTCAATAGGACCGAATGGTGGCGCTGTGGGTTAAAAACCTCATGTCCAAAACAGGAACTTTTTAAATCTTGACCATATCTTCCCATCAACGACACACAACAATGAAGCTTCTAAAGCAATTTTGAATGCGTTTTCTTAATCCGGAGTTACACAAGTTATGTAAAACATAACAGTTGTGCAATAAAATGCACGTACCAGGTTTTAAGGTTAATAGTGAAGTTATAAGATTACCTTGATTGCGTTGGCCTTTGAGCATGCTAATATAAACCAGCCCTGGTTTACGTTGTTATCATTTACTGTGGCCTAACTGCAGTCTCCGTCTCTGCTCTGCTTGTACCCTTTAGTCTGTTTTGTTTACAAGAAATTTGTTGTGGTGGAAAACGTATCCCTGCAGCCCTACTGCCTGCAATTGACTTTGTACCTCTATAATTGTGTACGCCTGAAGCATGGCGTTTCCCAATCGTTTCAGAGGAGCCAAACCCCATCATGCACCGCAGCCGGTCCAGCCGGCCCCGTAACAATGGACAATGGAAGGCAGGCTCTCTGTATACATCCTGCTAGCCCCTTTGGTCGTGGGTATTGGGCCGGCTCTCTGTTTCACTCCCCAATGATGCCCTGTTGTCTCAGTAGTGGTAGTGTGCTGTAAGGGGTGTTTTTTGGGACGTTTTTTTTTTTCCTTGGCTGATGAGAGGGGAACAAAGAGCGCGGAGGACACGTGCACCGCAGCACGTTCCCCTGAGACACTTGTCCTGTTCCCCGTCCCGGAATTACTCCCACAATATAAAGACACTGTGATCTAGATTATTCTGCCGGAATGGATCGAAATACCTGGCTGAACTGTTGTAATCGTGGAAAGGAGTTTAACAGTGAAGTGGCCAGCAGCACTGTTCTTGTTTGGAGCAATTGATGGACTATTTGACCTGACTGAAAAGCAAACAGACAGGGCCAGTTTTGTGGACTCAACCTTGGGGTTGTCAGACAGGCCTGCCTGGTTGTGTCACACTCTAGCGACTCCTTGCGGTAGGAAGGGCACAGGTGAGTGTAATTCTGTGTGTAGACTAATGATTTTGTTCGAGTCAAGCGTTTGTGAATTAACCCACCTGAATGAGCGAGTGGGTGTGATAAGAATCAGAAAGAATCAGCACGTTTTGATGTTTGACTCACACACACGCTGTAGAGTATAGCTGAGACAAGGGAAGGCCATAATCACAAATTGGACATTACGAAATTAGGAGTGGAGAAGGCCTGCTATGGGAAACTAGTTTGGAGTTAACCGAGATGAATAATCTGTCTGTCACTGAGAACATGGACTGTCTGGCTGGAAACCAGAAATCCAGTTGTTATGTGGTAATGATTAGGATTGCAGTAACTTGCATTTCGAACTAGGCATTTTCATTTCAAGATGTCATCGTGACGTTTCAGGTTGTTGTTCCCAGACAACATATACGTGACTGTCACGTGAACGGGGGATGGGCGATATTGCTCTCACTCAATCATCAGTATCCTTCCCCGTAAGTCAAGCCGCTATTGTTGTCTAAGCCCGATACAATGGCCTATGTCACAGGCCTTTTGTTACCTAATACTAAATGACCCAGATTTCGGACAGTCGACTCTGTTAGCCCGATCCTGTCGGTTGCCCTGGACCCTGCAGGTTACAACATCACCACTGGACATCAAACCCCCAAAGCCCCCCCCCCCCTCCGGGTGTGGGGTAGCTAGATGGCGTGAGGTTAACTCTGTGTTGACTAATGCCGACCACCAGTAGACCACCGTTGCTAACCAGGCTGCGCCAGGGATTATATCATCAGATGTAATTCCAAGCAAATGTTGATTAAACGTTCTCAGTGGGAGACCTCTGATTTCCTTTGTGCAGTGTTGGGTTTAGCGTTGAGAGGAGACTGACCTGATGCATTTCTCCTTCTCTTTCTCCGTCACTCCATTTCTGCACGTCTGTTCTCTCGTTCCGTGAAATATATGTATGTTGGCCTTTCTTCCTGTGTGTGTCTCTGTCTCTCTCAACGTTTTGCCAGCACACAACGCTGCCTGAGATTGAGTTGTCCCCATGCTGATGATATATAGCAGTCGGAGCGGCAGGCAGCCTCACATCTAGACCGTCTGACCAGTAATCCAAAGTCTGCCTGATCCAGTCCCAGAGCCTTCAAGATGAAGACCTCGATGAAGACGTTGTAGCCGATTCACTTCAGTGTGTTACTCTTGTGTGGGACAAATGAACCCAGAGAAATGTAAATGATGCGTCAGTCTTTCTTTTTCGCGGGATGTGCTCCTCGTTTCGCTCTGAGTCACTGGATGGTGTGACAATGGTTTTGGTTTAGCACTCCTTACGTTTTCCGAACAGTGAAACTGGGTGTGAGGAAAAAACAGTAACTGCATATGTAAGCAGTTTCTAACAGCAATAAGGCACCTCAGAAGTGTGATATATGGCCAGTATATCATGGCAAGGGGCTGGATCCAGGCATTACACAGTGCATGTCGCCTAAGAACAGCCCTTATTTGTGGTATATCTGCAATATACCACACCACACTGCTTTTTAATAGTGTGCTGCCAGCCTACTAATGCGATTGGCAGCTTTGTGTTATCTGAGTTCATCATAGATGTTTATGAGGGTTTTGGTCAGTAACCATGTTCGGTGTAGTTTGGCGTGCTGTCGATTCAAGGCCAGACACTGCTGGGTTCTGCTTACTTCCCTCTCTCTCCACCTCTTTCGCCCTCTCTCCCCTTCTCCGTCTCTGTGTGTTTGTTCAGTGTGCCATGCTGTGCTTTAGGTCAGTATTCCTAGACTCCCTCGGTCTCTACTGTGTCTCTGCTGAATACAGTCAGTCTGATCTGCTGTGCCGCAGGGTGGCATACTGGTGTGTGTGTCTCTCTGTGTGTGTGTCTCTCTGTGTGTGTGTGTGTGTGTGTGTGTGTGTGTGTGTGTGTGTGTGTGTGTGTGTGTGTGTGTGTGTGCCAGGGCCAGAAGCCATACAGCAGAGTTACAGGTTGAGAGCCCTATGGGAGGAGCTACAGCTTCTCTCTCTTTGTAGTCCAGGTGTTTGCCTTGAAGAACACAACATCCCTGAAGGTCTGTGAGAGACAGGAGGATGGAAACAGTGTGTGTGTGTGTGTGAATTAGTTACCCATCCTCATTGTTCTGCTGAATAGCAAGAAAAGCACTGACACACTAATAAGAAGTGACTACTCAGGCCTTGAGTAAAAGTAGCACATGATATCCTACCTCTGTCACCATTACTCCTCTCCAATGTTCCCATCACTTCTTCTCCATCACTCTTCTCTGTTATTCCTCCCTACTACTCTTCCCTACATCTGTCAGTCAGGCGTCTACAGTACAGTCCTTTAAAATCTTCTACATGTGATTTATCCTCCGAATCATTGCTGCAATTATATTTCACATGTAAATATAGCCTGCGGTGACAGGAGAAATCTAGCTGAACCTTTTGGCATGATGTATGTCAGGGTAAATAAATGTTCAGAGGTCAATGTGAGGTCAAATTGCTATTTGCATCTCAAGCCTGCGCTCTGTACCTGTTTGTGCTTGTGTTACACCAGAGTGAAAATACGCACGATTGCTCTGCTTCGAGACGGTATACGAGGACGCCACCCATTTCCTGTCCTGACAAGACTGGCCCCGGAATCTGAACTGCCTCAACCGACACAAGGTTCTTGAATTTTGATGAAACACACGTTTGTTTTGTTTTTATTTCATCTGATGGACATCTCTCCAACAGTCTTTAGCGTATACCTTTTCCAGTTATTGTTTTTGTAATACCGATGTAAGATGTGTCTTAACTGTTTCTGTTAAAATGTAGTGTTGTTGGTTAGACTTATGTGTGGACAAGCTGTACGTGTTTTTCTCAGAGATAATTTCCCCTCATGTTACAGATGCCATATCTTAATTTGATCTACTCCCTTTCCAGTTTTTAATTGTAATCCACAAGGAATGTGTCCTGTAGATGGAGGATTATTTTCGTCTTGTTGCAAATTGACTCAGTATCTGTACAGTACGTGACTGGAAGTTTCTCTCAGACAGGGTTACTGGAAGTTTCTCTTGTTCCCTGGCGGTGTGTTGGTTATGGGTAGCCCTCTGGATGCTGGTTCTACAGCTCTCTCTTCAGCCCTTTCTCCACACACATACACACACACACACACACACACACACACACACACACACACACACACACACTTACACATGTGATGCAATAGAACACAACATAATAGAAAAACAGCTCGTTGTAATTTACTTGTGTCTGACTCCTTTATTGGCGTCTCAGTTTGGAAGTGGTTCTCTCTTGACTCGTGGGTCTGTTGTCTGTTTTAGCAGGAGAAGCTTTGCTAATCAGATGACCAGATTGAACCCATTGTTTTTGGACAAAGGGGGGTTTCACGGGGGACTGCATGAGATGGTTTAAAGGGGGTTTTTCTTCCATTAAGATGTTCTACATCCAGACATGGCCTCAGGTCAGGTAAAAAAACATTACAGAGGGAGTGGAAAAGATTTACTGTCTCTCCTCTGCACATGGTGTGTGTGTGTGTGTGTGTGTGTGTGTGTGTGTGTGTGTGTGTGTGTGTGTGTGTGTGTGTGTGTGTGTGACAGCCGACCCCCACCCCACCCCCGGGTGCAGTGAGTCATTGTCTGAGAGGGTTAGTGGTTAATATGGCTCCAGACTCCTTCACTGCTTTGTGTATTGACTCCTAACAATGGTGTGTGTGTTGTAAAGCACACAAGACAGCGCTGTTCCTTGCCTGCCTCGTCTCTTGTCCAGAGTGACTTCCAGTTAGCTCATTCATTTTAAGATAACTAGGTTGGACAACCACACAACCTAGTAATATTTAAATACACCCTACTCAATTACACAACACAGTAATAGTAAATACACCCTACACCATTACACAACGCACTAATATTAAGTACAACCTACTCAATTACACAACACAGTAATATTAAGTACAACCTATTCAGTTACACAGGAGATATCAGCAAAGTCAGTGCAAGGATGAACAAGACATGAGAAGAAATAAGCGTGTGTGAGGCTGCGGAATATAAATAGCTTCATAGGTGTGTAAACACAGGCCTGTGAGAGCCTGGCTTTACACGGTGAAGTCCTGTCATTCTTTCTGTAAGGTACTTTGTCTTCCTGCCTGTTGCCTTACATCCTAAATATTTACACACACACACCACCTGGCTGAAAACGCACATTTCATTTGCAGTTAGATCTGTATAGACTTGCACAGAATTAGCGATGGTAGTGGCCACCTCTTGCACATAAACACACCTGCATACACACACACACACACACACACACACACACACACACACACACACACACACACACACACACAACCCAGAATCATTCCATCAGAAACCCTGTAATGCTTCTGGTGCTTTCTTCCTGCCTGTAGTCCGCACATCCTTAGACAGGGAACTCAGCCATCACATTCCTTCAATCCACTTTCTTGGATGACCTGCAAAAGCACACAACCATATCATCCACCACATTCTCTCAGCCCTCATCCCTCTCGTGTCAGTCCTCCGCCATGAAACGACTTGGCCTGCTGATGTGATGCTAATGCTGGGGTTTAGCAAGCGTGCGCATGCGTGTGTGTGTGTGTGCGTGCGTGCGCACGCGCTGGAGGTTGCAGCCTTATCTAGAGATATTTCTGCCTATTTGATGAGCTCTGGTCAGCAGTCCCCCTCTGGGCTTTTTAATAAAGGACCCTGTTATCTGTTATCCGGGCAATAACAACGTTTCTGGTCTGAGAGGGGGTCCACCATTCTCATTTCCTACTGGAGGAAATTAAAACAGGACTGAGCGGGACCCAGTGTGTGTGTTGTGGGTGCATGTGTTTGTTTTATTTATTCAGATCCCCATTAGTGGACGTCATGGCAACAGCCACGCATCATCAGGGTGGGACACATCACAGAAATGCAGGATTTTATGTTTGACAGTTGGTGTGTTTGAGTCCAGTCAGGACTCAGGTGTCCTTGTTTAATGGAAGATTTACTGCTGTTGCAAATGCTGTCAGGCTTCGGTTGAGGAAAAGAAAGTTATAAAGAAAGTTATACTAACTAGTTTGAGATAAAGTAGGATAGAGGGACAGGGTGGAAGGGGAGAGATGGGAGGGAGAGCTGGGATATGTAGAATGCTGTCGGGTGTTGATGCCGCATTTCCACTGGTGCTTTACCCCGGTACCAGGGCTACACCGGTGATTTATGCTAATGTTGGCTCTAGACTTTCCTGTTTCGACTATACATTTGGTACCAAGGACTTAAGGAGGGGCTCAGATGTGGAGGGAGGGGTAAACTATAAACGCAATTTGGTTTTCCGGTTGCGAAAAATAAAAGGTGATATTTTTATGATAGTAAAATAAAATGAACAATGACGCCATGCTCAGTTTGTTTACAATACGGCATTTGAACTTGAGTAATAAAACTAATTTCTTCCTCAAACTCCTGCTACCGGCTCCTTCTCCACTTACACCCACGAAACTGCAACTGTAAGCCAGTGTATTCAATATTTAGTTGAATAAGTATTTTGTCAAAACTGTCTACCTCTAATGGAAGGATTTGGCAGAATTCTGAGGTAGTTTTGCGTTGTTATAGGTTCTGCAGGCTATGTCTTGATCTCAGCGCTCCGTTTTTGCCGGACCACATAAGCGGAGTCCGCCAAGAAGAGTGAATGTCTCTTACTGAGTGAGTGACTGACTGACTGACTGACTGATTGATTTCCGTGCATGCTTTTGGGATAATAATATGGCTAGATCAAAACCACTTGGGCAGTAAAAGAGTAGGGGTTTCCACGATTCTCTCGTCTTTTCACTTGACGAAAAAGTCAGTTATCGTTACCTATATTGAAAGTTGTTGTATCAATGTCATTCATGAATGAAAGAAAAAGAAACGTTTTATGCCATGAAATGAAATAGCTTTGGCAGTGTAAAGTTCATATTCAGTCTCTCTAGCAATTGCTCAACTATTCCAAGTAGTAAGTTAGATACTAGTAAGCCTACTACTGGCTAATAAGCTGTTAAAACGGCCAGTGGCAAAAGCCATACATTTCATAGATGCTATTTGTGGTGGAGGTAAACTTAATGAAAAACGTTAGTCAGTTTAACACAATGCTTAATGATGTCTAGCGAAATATTCAAACTTGGCATGATGTTAATGCGTGAGAAAGTCTAATGTCGAGATGCTATACCGACACTGGGCTAATGACTGTATAGCACTCTGGTGTAGTGGTTAAAGACACAGCCACTCACATCAGAGACCTATGTTCAAATCCATTAAGGGCAACAACATTTATTGCTTTTAATTGCGAGCCGGCTGAACTAGGCTTGTCTGGTTCCTTTTATCAGGGATCTATTTGTTAAATCGTATGAAAACCAATACGAGAAGCCTAAAGCAAACGATACACATTGCTAGTCGAATAGCACAACATGCAGCGTTTTCACAGCACGTAACACGTCAACCTGCAAGCCCCACCCTAAGTCCTAAAGTCCGGGGCTTGGCACCAAGTGAGAGCCGAGCTACTCGGCCACGGCCTAGTGGCCAACTGGCGCTGGCCCGTGTCAATGGAAACAGAAGAAATTCTGGACTTTAGGGTAAAACACCAGTGTTTGGCGCCAGTGGAAAGAGGTGTGGTGTTGTGGTGTCAGCAAGGACACAGCCAGATACCAGATGAGGACGGGGGGCATGGTCCCAGTAGGGTGGGTGGGTGGGTGTGTGTGTGGGTGGGTGGGTGGGTGGGTGGGTGTGGGTGTGTGGGTGTTAAGTGAGACACGGCTATTCCGTGCCGCAGGCTTGGTAGCCCGCTCTGATCCCTGTCACACCTCTCCCTCCGTCTTCTTCGGTTTATTTACTCGTAACGGCTGCAGATCTGTCTCATCTCTGACCTTTACAGAGAAAGTATCTCTTTCACTTAAGATGTTACATGTGCTCTGTCCTCTGGTTGGCCACATTAGGCTGGCGGTTGGTTTGCCTCAGGTCTGCCGCTGACCGCCTCTGTCGCTTCACATTTTTCGCACGTTGCTCTGATTTTGTTGATCTGATAATGCAGCCCGCATCTCCAGCCCCCATCTCCAGCCCCCATCTCCACTTCGTACTTCTCAGCATATGAGATTAAATGGCCTGCGGCTCTTTGGGGGAACATTTGAAAATAAACTCATGACCTAAGGAGACAGGAGACATTCAAAGGAGTGTTCTTTGACGGGCAACGATGTGAAAGATAGCAGGTTGGCAGTCTAAGCAGTAGATGGGCAAACGTTTAGATGAGGGTAAGGAAAGAGCAACTGCACGAAGTACAAAATGTAACTAATGTTCGTTTGTACAAAGCCACATTGAGTGCTAATTGAATCTTGTGCCCAGGCTATTTGCGCTCAGGGCACCTTAATTCAGGGGTGGCCTTTACGGAGAGACTGAATCATTTCGTGGGAGTGCAAAGTATTTCTCATCTCTTTGAATTAGGCGACGCAAAATACCGCGAGATGAGGCTTTGACACTGAGGGCAACAAATACAACAGTAATGAAAACAGCAGCCCTTCGTAAACAAATACCCGCAATCCACAACGCCAGACGGATGATGTGGCCCGAGGAACGCCCCACTCCGTACCAGCCCCGTCCAGGAACCCGATGGGGAAGGACACCCAAACAAAACACCTGGAGACGGGAGCTCTGCCTGGACAGAGATGACTCCCAACTGGCCGTGAGCTGACCGAGGTAAAAAAGAAAATGGCTGCCGCAGGTCTCTGTCTGAGCAACAGGAAAATGCACTGCCGGTCACACACTGCTCCACCGCAGGATTCAAAGAAGCTTTGAAAGCATAGTTTACACCCGTTTTCATTTCCCAAATGCTGTTCTTTCCAGGCACATCAAAGCGCCTGCAGAGCAATGAATAACGAAAGCACTGGACTAAGGCTCCGTCATGGAAGCGCCTGAACAAATCACCCGGCAACTGTTGCGGAAAGAGAAAGTGACAGCTTTCTGATGTCACTTCCTGTAGCTGTGCTAGGCAGGTGGACATTGGGTGTGAGTCCCCATTTAAGCCACGCCCCTCCTTGAGTGAGTCCATAATCCTATTCCAGATGGGAGAATGCTGGTGGGCATCACTGGTTTAGTAAAAACTGCAAAGTTGTGTGATCAGATTCAACTTTCAACATTCGCATGCCAAGGCAAACTACTCAACAGCATTCTTAATTGGTGGTGCCTCCCCGACAGAGAAATAACATCAACAACAAGAACAACCACAAAGTGATGGTAAAAAGGTGCCACAGGCGTACATCCAACGGGGTCTTAGGGACACAACCGGAAACGAGGAGGGAATCAAAATAACACCGAACAGAGATGAAAATGACAAATGTGAACACAAGATAGAACGTCCGACCCACGACTCATTTCTGACCACACGCGTGCACGCGTGCGGACACTCTGATGTTGTTTTGTGCTTTACCAGATCAGGACATGTTGAGTGCAATAACAGCCTATTGGCTTCACTCAAGGATCAGCCAGAGGAAATTGTACAGTAATCTGCCTTCTGGCTCCCCCTGACCAATGTCTCTGCCAGTGACCAGTTACAGCATACACACGCAAACACACACACATTGTCTGATGTGGGGGTCTGTCTGACGTTTGTACGTAAACATATGGCCTATAAGCATGTTTGGGTTGTGTGTGTCTGTCCCGCGGGTGATGTGTGTTTGGTTGGGATCCTGGACCTAATACCTGATCTGGACTTCCTACTCTTTCTGTGTGTTTTACTTTCGTCTGGACTTTCGTTTCTGACATTAACCTCAAACAAAATAGGTTGAGTAGCTCTAATGTAGTCCTGTTTTTCTTTCTTTTCTTCTGTCTTGCCTAGTTTCAATATGTTTGCCATTTGTGGGTTTCTTGGGCTGTGTTAGTGTCAAGAAGACTATACGTAATGGTGTGTGTGTCTGTGTGTCGGCGTGTGCGCGTGCGTGCATGTGTATGTATCTGTGTTGCACTGGTGTGTCAGTCTCCTCGGCCTTGATCGTTATTTACACAAGCCTCAACACTAATGACTGACCCAAAGTCAATTTCACGCAAAGTTTCCATTCCGTTCTTTTTTCAACCCCACTTTATATGGCGGCAGAATGTGTCAGCTATTTTTGGAGGGAATTGTGGTATTTACTCTGATAATAAGCGTCACACCCTTTCTGTTTTAAAAAATTATGTGAGGAAGGAAAGAAAATATGTTGGATGGCATTTACAGTAAAAAAAACTGCAATAATATTTCCATCTTACCTGTGTGTGTGTGTGTGTGTGTGTGTGTGTGTGTGTGTGTGTGTGTGTGTGTGTGTGTGTGTGTTATTTTTATCTGCATTCCCTGACCCTCTGTCTCCGAGTTCGGGGGGGGGGGCTTTAGTAAGGTGTGGCTGCGGTTTGGGTTGACCATTTTTCCGGTCTCTTGGACAAGGGTGTGACGCGTTATCCTAGAAGGATCTCTGAGCTGGAACTTTCAGAAGGAACGCCTCTTCTGTTCTCCCAGGTTTGGAATCTTGGAGTACATAACAGTCACATGTGGATTCCCATTTTGACACGAGGGGAGGGGGTCCTGGACCAGACCAGGAACAAGGCTTCCCTGACTCACACACACACACACCTCTATGCACGCACGCTCACTCCCACACACACTCCCAAACACACAGACACATCCCTTCAGACCTGAGTGCACACACAGACATAAAACATATACACACAGTTTATTTCTGGACAGTAGCTCTGCAGTATTTCCGCCATCAATCTTTGGGGTGGACATTGGCGTCGCCATCCCATTCAGCCGGATGCACCGGTCACAATCCTAGTCTAAACAGTGTCCTTGTTTTAGGGTCCCCTGGGTTGTTTCTCCGAGCAGACGACGCCTCCCCATTCACCTCCCAGCTAGGGGAGAATAATATTAAATGAATTAACCAAGCGCACTGTGTCAATCATGCAACCTTTTGATGTTCTCCCGCCAGTCTTCTCAATGTTCTACGAGGACGTCCTGGGGGTGGGGGGTGGGGGGGGGGTTGTGCCGGTACAGAAAAACACGCGTTACGATGATTTACATCGCCCTGTCGGTGGGGGTGTCAGCGGAATGTCGAAACGCCTAATCAATCAATGGCTTCATGTAGTGACCAGTTTAGGGTTAGAACGGGAGCAGAGGGAATGTTGTGCCGGTGTGAGTTGATAGTGTAATGGAGATGGATCATCAGAGTGTTTCTGTATTGGACTTTGGGAATCACATTACCTGAATGTTCAACTCTGCTACGTGTTCCCTCACAAGGGACTGGCCCCTGTGTTTGCTGGCTTCCTTTGATGTTGAAATGGAGCGCAACTTGATGTTTAGATAACTTCCCTTGTAAGAGAAATGTCCCCAAGATTAGATTTAAATTCAAAAGTGTTTGTTTTCACGAGAGACAAAGAGATTGAGAGAGACACACACAAACACACACACACCCAGAGACAGAGAGAGACACACACATAGAGAGACAGAGAGACTTTGATCTAGCAACTTTGACGCCAGCACATGCCTTAGTGGCTCCATGTGGTTGATCACAACTGTGTCCAGCTTCAGTGTAGCCAAATAGCTCACTGAGTACCATGCAGTTCTCCTCTGCTAAACACTCAGACAGAACCCTGGTTCTAGTTGCTTACCCTCTAGGGAACCCTTCG
>JACXGI010004289.1:0-39264 GCA_016801175.1 Esox masquinongy
ATCTGGCCCAACGGTCTACAGAATGGAAGTCTGTAGGCTGGTCTACAGGGAGCTCTGAAATCTGCCCCCCGATAGGCTGGTCTACAGGGAGCTCTGAAATCTGCCCCCCGATAGGCTGGTCTACAAGGAGCTCTGAAATCTGCCCCCCGATAGGCTGGTCTACAAGGAGCTCTGAAATCTGCCCCCCGATAGGCTGGTCTACAGAGAGCTCTGAATTCTGCTCACCGATAAGCTGGCCTACAGGGAGCTCTGAAAGCTGGTCACCGATAAGCTGGCCTACAGGGAGCTCTGAAAGCTGGTCACCGATAAGCTGGCCTACAGGGAGCTCTGAAAGCTGGTCGGCTATAGGTTGGTCTACAGGAAGCTCTGAAATCTGCTCACCGATAGGCTGGCCTACAGAGAGCTCTGAAATCTGCTGACCGATAGGCTGATCAGGCTGGTCAACAGACAGTTCTACTGATCCAATAGGACATAAACGCTCTGAGACCGCAGGGTTAAGAGGGCGGGGCAGCGGCTCAGAGAAGGGAGTGGCCAAACTGGCCCTGTTGCCGCGGAGCAAACCGTTGGCACGGCGACGACGCATGTTGTAAGGGGAGAAGGGCTGCTTTTCTGGGATGGAGGACGAGGAGCTGCGTAGCTTCTGTAGTTTCAGTTGTCCGAATTGGTCGTCGGGGAGATGGAAGTCCTGGAGGTCGAAGGTCGAGACGAGGCAGCCCAGACTCCCAGGATGCATGGCTCGTCCTCCAGTGGGGAAAAGAGGGGATGTAGGGAGGGTTGGGACGGGGCGAGGAGGGCCGGAGGAGAGACACACACAAAGAGAAAGGATAACATTTTAACTGTAGTCAGACTGAAGTACAGTGCAGTAGCGCATGTGCACAAGGGTGCGCGCGGGCACGCACAATCCTACCCTTGCTCTGCTCTGGTGGGCAAATGAGGGGAGTGACGCAGCGTCTGCTGAAGATGGGGTACAGCCGTTCCTCCACACCTCCAGAGTGACACATGCGCTCCGGACCCCCAGGCAGAGGTTGCGAGGCTGGGGTAACGCTGTGGTCGAGACCTGGTGCTGGGGGGTGGGGCTCCAAACTAAGAGAACAGCCCAGCCTCCTTCCTCTCCCTCTTCCTCTCCCCCTCCGTCCCCTGATAGGTCGAACACTGCACCCTCGTGAGGGCAAACACTCACTCTGATTGGTCACCAACTCTGAGGTAAGCCTCTCACTGGCTGATTCCCCATTTACTGGCATGTGATTGTTCTCAGAGTCGAAGGTCAGCTGACTTAAGCTCTGGCTGTCATTGGCGTGCTCAGCTAGTGTGTCTGACTGTGTGTGTGGAAGTACGCGAGACTGTGTGTGTGACGCTGAGGGAGTGTGTGTGTCGGCCGTCCGTCTCCTGCTCCGTGCGCGACGTCCTCGTTTGAGCTGGCTCAGAATGATGGCCTGCAGGTCTCTGAAAACAGCAACAAGTCAGACTCATCCTTCAACTCAAATAATATAAATACTCCAAAAACATCGCAATGGAGTGTAAATACAACAGGACATAATATAACAGGCCTGGCCAGACTTAAAAACACTGTAAAATCTAATTTAACAGACAAATTTCAGATCCTTTGGTGCAGCTTAGTCACATCTGTTGCCGATGAGATGATCAGCCTTCAATTTAAGGTACGTTTTTTAATTGACCATGATTGTCCCTCACCGGTCCCTCACCTGTGGCTCTGAGAAGAGGACATGTGCCTTGTGGTTCTGACGTAATATTCTACAGGGAAGGGCAGACCCTCCACCATGGTGCACGACTCCAGCAGGCCGCCAGAATCAGACACCCCCACACCCCCCAAGCCTGGAGACATCACATCCCCTGAGTCAGACACCCCAACACACCCCAAGCCTGGAGACATCATACCCCCTGAGTCAGACACCCCAACACCCCCCAATCCTGGAGACATCATACCCCCTGATTTAGACACCCCAACAACCCCTAACTTCGAGCCTCCCACAGCTCCTGAATCACCTCCCTCTTTACTCCTCTTCTCTCCATTCCTCCTCAAGTCCCCCTCCTCCTTCTCTGGCTCTCTGTTCTCCTCCTCACTCCCATTATCTTCAATCCCAATTTCTGCCCGTTCTCCATGTTCTCTCTGTTCTCCGTTTTCCTCTCCATCTCTCATCAGCCTCGCTGCCTCCTCTGGGGTTTCCCTCTCAGTTTTTCTCTCCTCCTTCCCAGATCTCTTCTTTGCCTCCTCATCCCTCTCTCCCTCCTTATTCCTTCCCTCCAATCTCTCCGATCCATTTGACTCCATCCAGTCCTCGCTGGTCTCTGTGTCTGACCTGCCCTCTGCCTCTTCCCCATTCCCATTCCCGCCCAGGCCTCTCCCCCTTTTCTCCCAGCGCAGCCGGCTTCTCCGTGACCTCAGCCGGAGGGCAGGGCTTCGTCTGTGACCTCCCGCAGGGTCAGGTTTAAGGTCAGGAGTCAGAGGGAAAGAGTCATCCACAGGGAGGAGGAAGCAGACGGACGGGTCTCTCCTGGTGTCGTCAGGGTTCAAGTCTAGGCACACACACAAACACACACCCTCTACAACTTGTCAATACACAACACAACCTGAACACGCACATTACCACATTAATAATATCAGTGGGCAGCTAACATATAACAATGTTACAACAATCTTTCAACCCTTTAATACAGGCAGACTGACCTCGAGTGGAGCCTAGTGGCGTGGTCAAGCCTGGGACTGTCCTAGCAGGGCTGCCAAGGGAGAGAGAGGGCAGAGCTGGGTTGAAAGAGGTGCTGGCCGGACCTGGGTCCCTCTGATCCAGGAGGTTAGATATGTGGCTTCTCACATGCTTCCGTACAGCATCCGAACGCTCAGCTCGCTGTGTGTAGGATAAGGTGTTAATGTCCATCATATGCATAGTCAAATAGTTTCATTAAACTCTTGCTTCCCACCATACATAAGCACACGGACATCATGCCCGCAAACACAACACGAACGTAAACCGTCTCAAACCTGTAATCTCTTCACTGTCCTGGAGTACTCTCTCTGTAGTAGGGCCAATTTCTGCCTCAACTGGAAAGACACACATACAGACACAGCTTGAGGAAAGAAGGCCTAGCTCACGTCTCATAGGTGCATTACGTATACTGAAAGATAGCTTACAAGGCGTTTGTGTAGATAGCTACCTTATCCGTATCATCGCAATGGAGCACGCTCCCCACGTTATCCTCCATTTTGGTTACGCGATTGAAACGGTCGACTTCGACAGTTGACAGTCAACTTTAAAGGTCAACTGCCTGACAAACAAGATGTTTTCGGAAATTCTACAAGAGAAATCACAGAATGACAGCTAGCGCCTATTTTGGCGATCTATACAGCAAACAAACTAGCTAAATACTCAACAAACAGCGAATGTGGCGAAGTCGTTTCACATCTTTAAGAATAGTAGAGTTAACCTACCAGTGGCCTAATGCTTTGTTTCTGTATAACGTGAAGTCAACTACGCTACTAGCTGGAAACATTTGTTTTGCAGTGGGACAGGAAATATTCCGAACTCTCCCGCGACTTCGCGTTCCAGACAAGACTAGTGGATAACCGAGAACTCATTAGCTGATTCCCTGGGGGCAATCCCAGACCGAGCCCTAAAACAGACGAATTTCTTTTGAGACTGTACGCCGACGGTCCTAACCTTTGTTGTGACTGGGGACGAGTGGGTCATGCACCGATGTGACTGATCCTGAAATAATATATTTGCGTCGTCATACCAAAAGCCGGTTGAAGTATGCGTTTGAATTTAGGACTATACTGTGGTAAGGAGTCGTTTGCGTTCACTCTTTTCGCTACATTCCACAAACCGATTTGCTATGGTTAGTTTTGCGCTTCTATATTGTCATTCATTTATACTTCGAAACCAACGATTACTAAAAAAAAATTATACTCACGTAAGGTTAAATTGACCATACTTTCATGAGCATTTACGCGCTGTCTTTCCTACGGTTGGTTACTGCTTTTACATTGGAAATGTGCACTTTTTATTGTTCTCTGATAGTGGTGTTTAATCGATGAGCGAGTTCGGTAGCCAAAAGAGCCGACGACGGAAGCCACAAATGCGGACTACTCAACAACTCGCGTGCCTTCTTTCAAACACTTGATACCATCAGGTCACCAGTAAGCGTAGTAACGCCAAATACGTTTACTGTATTTCCTGTACTTTTTGGCAAGTCGTGACTTCAATACCAAAAGTCCAGATCTTTCTATCGGGGAAAGACAGACTAAGGAGCATGTTCATATTGCTAACTACAACAATTTATAGAGCATATTTACCATGCTCAGTGTGCATACAATTCAAATGTATAATGCAGTATAAGCAGACCTTGTTGAGCTGATAATGAATTGATTTTATTGATCAATCGAAAAAATGATAAATAACAATTACTGTTTTAAATGTTATGCTACATTATTTGATAATAGTATTATATGACAGAGATACAGCCCTTAACCCCCAACACAGATGCGCGTTTCGTTAGCAACACCCATGCGTTGTAATCCCCCACGGTGCTGAGAATGACCAAACGCATATTTAAATTATGTTAATTGTTCTTTACAGAACAGAAATTAGCATTTTTTAAAATAACGTATGACAATGTTCTTAACCCGACTGCTGTGTACCCCACGCTGCCGGCCTAGAAATACAAACAAGTCAAGTAGCCTATCGTCTATTCTTAATGCCGCATACCCAAACATGGAATTGATATGACGTAACTGGAATCTTCTTTTATGTCCCATGTGTACTAACAACATCCAGTCTGGCGAACGTTTTAGCTCGTGGACCACATTCGTATTCTGAAATTCAAAGGCTGCATTTCTTTTTTTTATTCGCATTTTATTTGTCAAAATCAATTTGTGCCCGACAAAAGGGCAGTTTAAAACATTTCTAAGTTCATCTTTTCTACATATTTCCACTAAATGTTTACATAGGAGTGGGATGATGTGAAATATTTAATTTGACTTTATTTAGGACTTAAATCTACTACGGGCCAGACTGACATGGCTACCCTGCGCACATTAAATTACACTGGCCAAAATATTTAAAGAAAAAAAAAACATTTTGAGAAACATCAATTAGCTGACTAGTGTACAATACGTCTCAAAAGAAAACCACAATCCAGACCATTTACAAAGGGAATTAAGTAAATGTGTCTTCTTGACGACAGCAGCCCAATTCTTGAGGATTTTTCTGGCAACATGTCTACTTCATTTTGTTCTTGTTTGTCGGGTAACCCTGACACACGCACGCACGCACACAAGTTCACCTGGGAAATAAAAGGCAAATGGAGATTTGCCTATTCTATTCCTACACTAAAAAACTCAATTGAGTGTCTTTATAAGTACTGTATTTTTAGCCCAGGACAGGGTTAATCTGTGTCCACAGTCATGACCAGTATAAGACCTAAAGGATTATAAAGAAATTAAAATAAATACATATTAACTTACATTTGATCTTTTTAATAAATTGAAATCATTCTTATTAATATATTCAGCCTGTGTTGGAAACAAAACTTTTCTTGTCCCCTGGCTGTCACACATTTGGACATGTTCTTGACATTTCTGCCTATGACCGTCAGTGTTGGTCAAAGGCTACCGTAGGTTGGTGGGTGCGTGTGCAGTGGTTGTTGTTGCAGGTTGCATTAATCTGCGTCAGAGTGGCTGACCAAAGCCCGGCCCTGTCTCATTCATTTATGACATCACTGCAAAAGCACTGATTCTCTTGCACTGCAGAAACGTGATGTCGGGCGCATTGGGTGAACGAGTCCCGTTAATTTTCTTGCCACGGTTCGCCGCTGTTCAAACGTCTTCTACGTTTTCAAAATGTTGTTATAGCCCATAACTAGCTCACCTGGTCACGTGCTTCAATGAGGGGTACTAGCTCTGGAATATACCGGAGGAGGGGGGGGTTAGTATATAGGTCAATAGGGGGGTTTAGTAGCGGTGGCCGCTGTGTGCAGTGGGTAGCCAGTGTTCACATAGAACACAGGTGACGTGGTTCCAGAACTCGCTGTGGCCGAGGATCCGGGCAGCTGAGTCTTGGACCATTTGGAACTTATTGAGGGTTCTGGAACCGGCACCGTTGGGGATGGAAGGGGACACATTCCTCCTCTGACGTGCGATTTCTGGTGGCTCTTTAGATGCCCGGACTGTGCGAAGTTCTTCCCGCACACGTTACAACCATAGGGCTTCTCTCCTGTGTGTGTTCGTTGATGATTGGCCAGAGTCGCGGACTGAGTGAATCTTTCGCCACACTGATCGCAGCCGTACGGTTTGGCTCCGGTGTGTGTCCGCTGGTGGCTTGTCAATTGGCCGGACTGAACAAAACTCTTCCCGCACAGGTCGCAGCTGTACGGTTTCTCACCCGTGTGCGTTTTGCGGTGGCTCGCCAGGGCTCCGGCCCGTGTGAAGCTCTTCCCACATTCATCACAGAGGTGTGGCTTCTCTCCGGTGTGGGTCCTCTGGTGGCGTCTCAGGTGGCTTGAGGTGATAAACCTCTTCTCGCACTGATCGCAGGCGTACGGCTTCTCTCCCGTGTGCGTCCTCTGGTGGATGGTCAGGGATCCCGACTGCGCGAACCTCTCCCCACACTGATCACAGCTGTAAGGTTTCTCCCCAGTGTGGGTCCTCTGGTGATTCGACAGGGTGCCAGATTCTGAGAAACATTTGCCACACTGTTCGCAGCAGTAAGGCTTCTCACCAGTGTGCGATCTCTGGTGAGAGTTTAGGTGGGCCCAGTTAATGAAACTCTTTCCGCATTCGCAGATGAAAGGTTTCTCTCCGCTGTGGGTTTTTTGGTGAAGTCTCAGGGCACTTGAGTGGGAGAAATTCTTCCCGCAGTCTGTGCAGTGGTAGGGCTTCTCCCCTGTGTGGACTCTCTGGTGTGACTTCAGGTGTGCTGACGTGACAAAACGCTTAGGGCACTCCAAACAGGAGAAGGGCAGCTCGCCAGTGTGCCTCCGCATGCGGTGAATCTTCAGGGCGTTCGATTGGGCAAACCTCTTCCCGCAGTCTGAGCAGCGGTAGGGCTTTTCACCGGTGTGTGTTCGCATGTGAGATATCAGGTAGGCCGAGCAGTAGAAGCTGTTCTCGCACTGTGTGCAGTGGTAAGGCTTCTCACCAGTGTGTGTGTGCTGGTGGATGGTTAGATGACTTTTGTGACTGAAACTTTTGCCACAGTCTGAGCAGCAGTGAGGTTTCTTAACCGTGCGCTTCGGCTGCCTTTTCTTGACAACGGTCTCTGACGCCTCAATCGAATCTTCTGCTTCCTCATCTTCCATTTCTTTCATGGGTTCACTCACATCTGGTGGGTTGCTGCAGTCTTGCCCTAGTGAGGTACTACCCGGGGACTCTGGGAAGGGGGGCAGACGAGTGTTGTCCTTGTTACCGTAACGAGTCCCATCCTCCTTGTTTCGCTCCATGTCACTGCTTTCCTGTGTTCGATCGTCCACAGTCCCAGACACTGACTGGCTAGGGTTTGAAGCCACTGCGCGTAGCTTCCCGATGTCCTCTTTTAGCTGGAGCAACCATGACATTCCCCGATCCTCCGACTTCATTAGGTCCTCGTTCTCCCAAGTTTCCTCCATGATTTTACGCCGCAGCGCTCGTTGATTCTTCCCTTCAATTTCAGATCCATCCTTGCCACCTATCCCGCAGCGAACACACAGGTACCGTAAATTGTCCTCAGTTAAAGTCCACAAACTCTCTTCAATTTCATCCATCAGCTTTTCCCTGTCTCGGCTCATGTTGCCCCGCTCGCGTGGCGAGAACTCATCAATGGAGCTCTTGGAAATCGTAGATTCCTTGATGTGAAATTGCGAGGACCTTCACTTGTCGCCGGGCAGACCTGAAGAAAAAAGAACAGGAGAAGAATTAGTTAGTACCTCCAATCAAATAATATTATTGATCTCATGAGCAGAACAGCACAACAGCTACAGACCCACAGTGAAAGGCCTACAAACAACCACGCTGACAATGCAAAAAGAATTACCACTATTTTTTTATATATATAAATGAGCGCAGTGGTGCCATAGTTGATAAATGAACACCACATTTGCGGAACCAAATGGGGGGGGGGGGGTAGAAGGCGTTCAGGATCCTAGCGTTGTCGTACCAGATGCACGAATGCTACCTGTTGCGTGGCACCAGAACAGGCCACGGCCTGGGTGTCTGGAATCCTGGTGTGACCCTGTACAGAGCAGTGACGGGCCAGAGCAGCTGTTGATGGTCAGGGGACCCCGTTATAAGCAATATAACAAGGTGGACTTAAGAAAAATACCCAAGACACATGTTAGTTTATGAAAAACACCGGTGTCTAGGGCAGCCCAAGCACAGGCTATAATTGGGCAGCAATTTTGGGTGACAAAGACATTGCGGAGAGGTTTAGTTACAGGCACCCGAGCTCAGTGAGGAGATTGGAGGGCAATATGGTGACGGCAGAGCCGTAGTCAATGAACATCATTTCTCACATAGGTGTTCCTATTGTCCGGGTGGAAGAGGAAGGTGTGTAGCTCAGTCGAGATTGCGTCTTCGGTGTAACCGTTGGCGCGGTGTGTGACCTTGAGTGGGTCTGGGATGACGGTACTCAGGTAAGCCATGCCAGTTCTAGCAAAAGAGTTCACGGCTACAGTGAGTGCCACAGGACGCTACTCCTTTTGGCAGGTTGCGTCCGGCACCAGGGGACAATGACGGTCTGCTTGAAATATGTTGGTGTTATAAACAGTGCGCGCAGCATTGAAAATGTCATTGAAAACATTTAACTGGTCTGTACGTTTGCTCTGAGAATTATGATCCATTTTCTAAACCATTAAATAAGCCCCCTCAGTTTTACAACTGCAGAGAGTTGGTTGAGTTATCCATTGGACTGGTGTAGACAAGGTTGATAAGTGATGGACAGTAGGTGACAATAGACTTTGGCCTAGCACAGGGCTTTTCAACCCTGTTCCTGCTGAGCTGCTGCCCTTTAGGTTTGAACTCCAACTATAATGTAGTCCATCTGATTCTAATTATTCACTATATGATGAGTTGAATCATGTTATACAACGGGTAGATGCGGAAACATACAGGAAGCGAGCTACCAAAGAACTGGACAGAGAGGCCTGGTCTACTAGCTCTATGCTGAACTTAATCGTTACTATTTCTAACATTGGCCAATGTTTTACTCTCTTTCATAGTTAAATGCATAAAAGGCTAAGCGTTAATTCGGGTTTCACTGTAGGATATAAACTTAGCTAGATTAAGCTAGGTATAAAACGTTGGTAGCTATAACTAGCTGGACCGATTAGCGCAAGCGTTAGCTAACTACTGTCGCTAGCAAGCATAAGTAGCAATTCTCGCCACGACTATTGCGGGTGGAATTAAATATACATGATCACTTTTTCCGGTTATTGGTTCTTCGGGGCGTTCACATGACTTTTTGCACAAGTTTCAGGTTTACATAGTATATTGAGAAAAATACCGTTATACATACAGTTGGCACCCTGGCTATCGACGAGATGGCAACAACTTCCGATTGGACTGACTGCGCTCGCGGCTCAGGCCAGGTCAATCGAATGTCGATGTCGCTTTCTGGAGTTAATATCGTCTACAGAAGTCGATGTGAGATGAGTTGAGTTGTGAATTTGTATTTAGTTTATTGTGTCGGAATTTTCATGTTCATTATAAAATTGTATTTTCTAAAGGCAAAAATATTTTCTGCGTCAAACTTAGTACCCAAGTTTTCCCAACCGGTAGGGGCGGTAATACAATTTCTGGCGTTGTCTGTCATTGCACAAAGAAGGAAAAATAGGTAAGTGTAGCAGCTAATTGAATAATGACAACAATCTATACGGTTTATATATATTTAAAAGTATTACTAACATAGGAAACTGAATTGTTTACACAATTACTATAGCTTTCTAGTGGCTAAAACAATTAGAAGCCTATACATCTAGCTAATACTATAGGAAGGACGAGTCAGCGCTGCCAGAACAGCAGATTAGCTGCTGTAGTAATCGCTAGCTAAATTAGCTAGGTGATGTGTAACTGCTTCTCTAGCTTGTATATAATGGCCGTACCCCACAGCTAGCTGGTATATTTGAGCGAGCATCCATTCACTGTGTTCATCACGATAATACAGTCACAACGAAATAAATGTGACGGTCGTTTATTGCATTTCTAAGCGCATTTGTTTCAGATCTACGCCAGCTAGTTAAAGACGGGTTATTTACTACAACCATAGATTGGTTACGGCAAAACATAGGAAGCATGTGAATAAAAGTTCAATAACATAATTTTTAATTCCTCAAATGCACAATCAATACAAAACGTATTCCAAAATTGTTGTTCGGTCAGGACTCGCCAACTCCTCTCCTGGAGGGTAGAAACATTCGTTAATTTACGTAATTACTGTCACTTGGTTTCCCAGATCTGAATAAGTCGCAGATTATAAGGAGAGGGTGAAAACCAAAGTGCAATATCTCCCCAGTAAATGAGTTGCTAGCTCTGTTCTAGACCTAGAAGACCATGTTCAAGGCTAGAGATATTTACTGACAATACCAGAAACGAACATCTGGCCTAACAGGCCAAGAGAATGTGTTCTACAACTCATGCCTTGTAACCGTTCTGCCAACATCATATTCTGTTTCTGTGTCTCACTTAACCCTCAGATAAGCATGGATCAACACTAGAATACACGATTACAAGCCCAGACGCAGAGCAGGATTAAGGAAATGGATTTGGAAGGGCACCCTGAGTCTGAGTCGGAACCAGACAACCTTCTTGGTCCCACTGCTCCAGAATCTGAACCCAGTGTGACTGTGAAGGAAGAGGAGGAAGATGGAGACTTGGCAGTTCCAGGTGAGTTTGTGTCGTGTTGGATGACAGTCCCTAAACATTGATCATGGGGCAGTTTTAACATCTTTGTTTTTGTCACAGTCAGAGGGAGGGACCTCTGACTGTGTCAGCCAGCAGGTTTAGGGGAGAGGGGACATGTAGAATCAAGGAAATGCGATTTTGATTCTTCCTGACTTTTTCATTGCATGGTGGAGTAAAGGGAATGAGAAATTCATCTCCCGGCATTACAGTATTTGCTGGTATCTCATTTTATTGATCTTGTCATTTCAGAGCAACTCTCCAGTCCTACCATGGCAGACGTATCTGAGTTTAATATGATTATCAAAGAGGAGGAGGAAGATGAAGAAGAGGAAGATGATGATGATGATGATGAGGAGGAGGAGGAGGAGGAGGATGATGATGACATGGCTGACCTAGGTAAGACCAGAGGTCTGTTCAAAGGACTTAGCCTATGATTTCTGAATGTTTTCACCAGAGAAATGGCTTGAAATTGTCTTATGGAATGTTTGTAAAATAATCTAAAAGGTAATTGATTATTCAAGGATTGGTCATAAGCAGTTTTGATATCCAAATGTTATTTTAGCTGCTCCAAAACAATTGCTTGTCTATGGAGTAGGAAGCACTGACCTTTTTTGATGATCAAGACACCTGCTGGTAACTCCTACCTAGTTTATGAAAGTACTTAAGATGTGCTATATATTGGTTGTCTACAACTCCTTGAAAAGATGGAGATGCAATGGACTACAAACACAGACCTGGACAATTTTATCTATTTTGCATCTAAATTTTATTTTAGATCTACTTTATGGGGGACTGTGACGAATCTCCCCATGAGTGTCCATCCTATTGCACATCCAGGGGTCTACAGGACACTCGCCTTTGCTAGTATCAGTGATCATGACCAGAAAGACACTCTTGAGTGTTCAACAATGTTCCATAAACAGCCAGTGCTGGGTGACAGTAATAAATAACAAGAGGAAGTGTTTGGTTGCGCTTGTTCCCGCGAAAGGTGGTGAAATCAGCTATTACGTCTGTTGGGGGTAATGGCTATTTCACGTGGGCTGTTTGGGTGTTACATCACCGTAATGTATTTATTTTCTATTTGTTCAGCTAAGTTCACTTGTTTTAAACGTTGTGTCAAAGATGGGCAGAAAATCAGACATTGGTCCATTACTGTTTCACAGCGCCTTCTGCCTCTTTTGCAAATGTTTACGATGACAATCAAAAAAAACATTACATTTGTATTTATAAATAGCTCAATGTGTATTGCTGTTGTTTAGTATGCTGCCTAAATAGATGTTTGGTCTTGCTCATGCAACAATAGGCTGTTGCAAACGAGTTAGAAAAGATTTGGGTATTTTGTGCAACTTCAGAAGATGTGTGAAAACGATCAGCAGCAGAGCACACTTTCTGTAAAACAGCATTAGGCTGAAAAAAAAATTTTTGTAATTGTTGTGGCAGTGGCACAACAATTACAAAAATACATCCATTATACATCCAGCATTTCCCAATCCATCTGTTCGACTAATTCCCATTGAAAACCTCTCTTGCTCCTGTGTTCAGAACACCGTAACCTGGTGATCTTTTTCTGACAACTTACAAGCAAATACTTCACTGTTACAAATCAGTGTGCAAGATTGTTGTCCTACTAGGATCAGTATAGCACACAACTTTTCAGAGCTCTTGGTGGGTGGCAGTAAATCCGTTAGTAATTTGGCACACGTATCAGTCCCTACCTGAGACTAGGGATCATCAACCCTTTTCGTACCTCCATTCATTACACTTGCCCGAAATATACATTCATATATATAATTCCACACTTGTCTAATTCCCCATTTGATTTCTGACTTGAATAGCATCCTGAACAATCTGATCCCCAGATCAGATTAAAATACAAAGTTAACTATTGATCTCTTATGTAACTTGTCTAGGAGAAAGAATAAAGTCTGACCCAGACTACCTTCCAGACGTGACCGACAAGACTGGTCAGCTACACCACCAGAAGAAGAAAAAGGCAGTGAAGAAGCTTCATCCATGCCCTGAATGTGGGAAGACATTCGACAGGCCATCACACTTAGAGAGGCATGAGAAGACCCACACCAGAGTCAAGAAGCTGGCTCCGGACTACCCGTGTTCTTTTTGTGGGAAGATATTTGCCAAACCGTCAAAGCTGGCTCGGCACGAGCGAGGCCATACCGGAGAGAAACCATACTCGTGTTCCAAGTGTGGGAAGAGCTTCGCTGAGCCGGGCCACCGGAACAGTCACGAGCGAACGCATGAGGAAGAGGGCCCGGAAGAGAGGCCCTACATTTGTGCAGACTGTGGAATAGGCTTCTTTAATCAGTCTAAACTGCAACGACACCAACGTACCCACACAGGAGAGAAACCATACCACTGCACTGATTGTGGGAAGACCTTTGCCCGATCTGGAGGCCTAAAGACTCACCGTCTAAGCCACACGGGGGAGAGACCATACCTTTGCTCTGACTGTGGCAAAAGCTTCTTCAGTTCAGGGGACCTGAAAGTTCACCATTTGACTCATACCGGAGAGAAACCACACTGCTGTTCCGTGTGTGGGAAGGGTTTTGCGCAGAGGGGTAATATGAGGGCCCACGAACGGTCTCACTCTGGCGAAAGACCTTACATCTGTGCTGACTGTGGGGCCAGTTTCGCTCATTCTAACTATTTAAAGATACATCAACGCATTCATACGGGAGAGAGACCTTTCCCGTGTCATGTGTGTGGCAAGAGGTTTATTCTTTCCGGACACCTCGGAAGACACCAGAAAACACACATACCAAAACAGGATGCTTAGGGTGACAAGACACACACACAGAAACATGATGTAAGGCACACCTTATAAAAACCTATGGAAAAGATAAATGGCCTGAGCGAACCGTGTTTTGGGACAATGTTTCATGTGAGGTTCCTCCCCGGCCATCCTACTCCTATCCAGTGTCCTAAATGCCCCCTGTTCATCAGACTGGCTGAGATTTTAATGACCTATCAGTCAGCAATGTATAGAATTTCATGATAGGTTTTACACAGTGTATGTGTATGTGTGTTTCTGCCTGTAACCTTGGGGCTGTTTTTAATACTGTTTAAATCACTTTGACATCTCTGGTTATTTTCATGTATTTACCTGTAAACCACTGTTTCTGTTTCTACGCTTTAAATCATGTAAATACAACATGTCAAAACACAACAAATATATTATTACTTGTACAGGAAGTGTAACTTTTTATGGGACCTTGTTACTGATTGACGTAACAACACTAGTAAAATGACAAATTACTTAACACAAATAAAATGTTCCTAGGTGGAGTGTTTTGGTGATTCAATTTAGACAAATCTGCTTTAGAAATTAATGATTTACAGTGAGACTCAGTGGAATTATGGAGCTAAAAGGCACTAATTACACCATGGGTGTTGGTACAATCAGTTCCACAGGGTGGTTTGAAAATCTTTTTTTGAAAAAAGAATGTGTTAGGCTTATATAGAGTGGAAAACCAGTGTGCTTCAAAACCAGCATAGGACGATGTTACAAACTGGATTAAGTATGCAAAGATAAGTATACATTAAAAATAGTTGTATTGTAGTAATATCTCAAGTGTGTTCCTTGTTATATGATCAATTAAGACTATGTAAATTATTTTATGTTCTAATTATTTTAAAAAGTATTCTATCGCCACGAATTGAAGAGGGAACAGGGGATATGCCAGCAAGCATGAATGGACAGCAAAAATTCAGTCAAAGGGAACTGTTTAATTTACACTGTATAAATTGTATTATACAAGGAAATCCTAATCACAAATGCATACCGACTAACAGTGCTTTAATCTATAAACAAGATCTGCAGTCATCTTGGGAGAGAAAGAAGGGGGTAAATAGAGTTTGAAAGAAATACAATCTTGTTCCCGATGAAGAATTCTCCTGTAATCTCAGGGCTAAAGTATGGTGTTAATGGATCAGACGCTCGATAAAGGTCTAGGTCCATGTATGTTAGGAGATTAGATTGGAACCAATATCTAGATTTCCATTCACCCTCTTTGAAATTGGGGTTTGAATAGCCTCCTATGTCACTTTGTGTATATGGTCTTTTCATGAAAGATTAAGGTCTTAAATTAACTTTTAATTATCACAAATAATTTTACAAACTATACTGGTTAGACAGAGCTTTTATTTTAAAAACATATGTCCCGGACGTATTAATATACTTGATAGACAGTTATAGCTAATGTTTATACTTTAATATAAATACATTATTAACAAAAACTATTCATACTTTTTTATTGTGCGTGGAAGTGATATTTTCCCGTGACCCGGAACTACTTTTTCTGTAAGTCTCAAGTAGGAAGCTACCTGACAGGTGGCAGAATGTCATCCATTCCATACACTGTGATTTGCATTGTGGTTAATGGTTTGGGCGGAGTAGAAAGCCAGCAGCACGTGCAATTATTATGACGGCCACTGTTATTTTGAAATATTCTAAAATTACGTGACCCGGAAGTGCCTTTTTGGACGTGCGTACAGGAGGTGGTAACGAGTGGTAATGAAGAGAACCAACATTTAACTTCAAATAGCGTTGTTATCAAATTTCAAACAAAAATATAGCGTACGACTGATTCGAAGGAACATCAAGTTTAAGATAACTTTTTCCCGATTTGGCTAATGTTAGCCTTTGAGCTGGCTAGCTACAATGTATTTGGTAAGTTCAGTTGCAATATTTACAGTATGATGTTTAGGGATTTTAATTGTTAATTTACAAACTAAGAATTTAGTTTGTAAATTGATGCACACTGGGTTACCGTCACCCGAAAATGATTGTTTAAATGACGCAAATCTATAAAAGGCTAGCTAACACTAGCTTCAGTAACGTTACCGGGGCTGTAGTGTAATCTCCTTCCTTAGCTACGTTCTCCCATTCAGCATAGTTGAATTCTCTCGATAGATGTAGTACTGACTAAAGAACAGGGCAGTTATTGCTTCATTAAAATCGTCGTTGTGTTTATATTATGTTACTAAAGTAGCTTGTCTGTATTGTTTTGGGCTTTTTGCTGGTTACCTTTTTTTTATGTATTATGGAGACATAACGCTCTATTGGGAACCAGACCTTAGTATTTTATTTTGATTCGCTAAAATCAAAACATGACACACTTAACCGAGTAAAGTGAATCCCACTTATTATTGCTGATTCTCAAATTATTTACATAATTTTGGCCACATTCGAATGATTGTTGTCCTTGGCTTGTTTGTCGTCTAATAACGAGGACAGTTAAAATGTCACGTGCAATTACGGCACCAACAATCGTAGCTACTTTTTCGGAGATAATCACGTTTTCCATCTCACTCTAATATTAATTTTAAGCATTTTTAATTTGTCGTTTGAGAGACGGATCACTCGACACTTTCAGGCGAACGTGACCATGCTGAAGGAAAATCATTGGAATGCCCATCACGTGTCCGTTCCCATGAAATGACTAGCATCTGCAGATCCCCTTTTATTGCACAAGTCGCAGAGATACCTAAGATTTCTCCTGGGAAGCGATGCTGCCTCACAGGCTGATGTTTGTCCAACTCACCCGGGTCTAAAATAACTCGGTCAGTTCTTCTGCATCAGCCGATCAAATTAAAATGGCAAAGGTGCAAAAGCGTACTGCAGAAAGAAGAATCAGACATATTTTCCAAAGAGACATTTACCGCTGTGATCTAGGGTGGTTTAGCCGTGGAATAGACACAACCTCGACTGGCCATATGACGTGCGTTGTGGGTTTGAATCCAACCCCCTTCAGCAGAAACTTGTTTCTTTCACTACTCTCACGTGGAGCTAAGCTGCTTTGCTGGTTAATTATTTTTCCAATCAAATTAGCTGCCTTCGGCTTAGGTTTGTGGTGATATTTAAATTGGAGTGGCTGATGCGGAAGAATGGGTGGAGTTTCTTCAGCATCAGTCTGTGAGGCAGCAAATAGATGGGTGCTTGCATATTCTTTTTGCATACAGAACCTATTCATAAAAATATCAAAATGAATATTTCATTTCAGAAATGCTGAAATATTCTTAACCCGTTTTTAGGACTAAAAGGAATGTAATAAACCATTTTGGAATGAAGATGCAATCAATGTGTTTTACTCTCTCATTTTTCAGTAAAGGCCTTTTAATGCTGGACTGTGTTGCCATTGACCGCCTTGTCTCTGTTGCCACAACAGCACGACAATGAGTAGAGGTAGGAAAACTTTGTCGGATGAAATTGAGAAGAGTTTATTTTCTCTAACTGAGGACAATTTACACCACCTATGTGAATGTAGTGAAATAGCTGGCAAAGATGTAAGAAAAGACAGCCAACGCTCACTGCGGCGCATAATCCTGGAAGCGTTTTGGGAGAAAGTGGATTCAGTGGAATCCGAGGAGCGGGTGGTGTCTTGGTTACTTCGGCTGAAAGAGGACATCAGAAGGATACGGGAGGAAGGTCGAGGGGCCCCTTTGAATTCCAGCCAATCCAATGATGTAGAATGTGATGAAGACGGGGATAAGACGGACCGGCGCTTGTTACCAATCAGCCGACTGGAGGCAGAGCCTGCGGGTCCCAACCAACCTGACAATGATGCTGCGGATGAGGACTGGGATGAGGATGGGGATGTGTTGCTTGGCGACGTGCTGGAGGCAGACCCAGCTCCAGAGGGCCACACACCAGAGCAGAGGGAGAAGAGCGAGGTTGGGCCCCTTCATCTTCCCACTCCTGCTAGGAGCCCACTGCCTGGGCCCGAGGGTCTGTCTGGATCCCTGAGGCTGACTGGAACTGCAGAGGTAGTTGGCGAGGCACCGGACGGAGTTACGACTAGTCAAAGTATGTACAGATGAATACAATTTTCTCAGGTTGTTAGTATTCCCAAAAAATGTAAACCTTGTGTGTTGTTTTAAGTATTTTTATTTTAAATCCTCACTTTCTTTTCAATTAATCAGTTTTTTCCTTTGATTATAATTAATTAAAAAAAATAATAGATAAAAGGAAATAAAAGAAAACAAGTCTCTGGATGTCAGAAAATATTTGTTAATAGCCATGTAAGCACATTGACTAACCATGACTTGCATAAGTAATTTGAACTGAAGTGAAGCGAGTAATAAGCCACAGAAAAGCAAGCCTTTTGTTTTTTTTTAACCCTGACCGGTCTCCAAGATTGTTGGGTTGAAATGGTTTTTGTATTCATCCAAGTAAAGTTTGATTGAAGGCAGCTAAGCATAATCTTTACAGGGCCAATTAAAAGAACTGTGGTCTATAAAATATACAGAAATACTAGTAGATGAACTGCTGAACTTTCTTTGGTCTATTAATATTGGATAAGCCTTGTGAGATCATGCAGTTTGCTAAAATTATAATCCTTTTTCTCTGGGACAATATTCATCATTTGTCTCTTCAACACAGGAGAGCGACGTGGCCATCGTGGAATGTCTGAGAACCTTGAGCAACAGAAGCAAAATGCTGATGACCCAGACACCAATCTCTCCAAATCCAAACAAACTGATAAACAACTGTGGAGACGTAAAGGACGGGCGACCGACCATTGCTGCACTCTATGTGAAAAGAGTTTTACTCGTCAAGTACAACTGAAAATTCACCAGAGAATGCATACAGGAGAGAATCCTTACTGCTGCTCACAGTGTGGGAAATCTTTCAATCAAAAAGGTCATCTTAAAATGCACCAGAAAACACATACTAGAGAAAAACTTCACCCCTGCTCTGCCTGTGATAAACGTTTTGCACGAAAGTCCTCTCTTAAAGTACATGAGAAAACACACATGCCTGCTGCAGAAAGTCTTCATGAGTGCTCCTACTGCGAGAAAACGTTTTCTGTTTTAGCAGCCTTTAAATGTCATTTAAAAATGCACACTCAAGAGAAACCATTCCAATGTTCTGACTGTGGGGTGCAGTTCATTCACCCTAGCTCCTTAAAAGCCCATGAGCTTAAACACAAGCCTGCTGCGGAAAGGCCTTTCCGCTGCACTGAATGTGATGCAGGTTTTACTAACAAAGGTAATCTTAGGTTTCATCAGCTGACACACAACCAGGGAGAGAGACCATACAGCTGCTCTGAGTGTGGGAAATGTTTCTCTCATCCGGTATACTTAAAGGATCACCAGAAAAGGCACAGTAAAGAAAAGTTAATTGTCTGTGACAGGTGTGGGAAGACGTTTCACCATCCAGGCAACTTCAGAACTCACATGAAAATACACAGAGAAGTTAAGTCATACCATTGCACATACTGTAGCAAGAGCTTCACATTCAGCCATAGTTTAAGAACCCACCTACGTGTGCATACTGGAGAAATGCCTTATGTCTGCGATCAGTGTGGGAGGAGGTTTACTGAATTCCATACCCTAGTTAATCACCAGCGAACACACACCGGGGAGAAACCTTACCCTTGCTCAGTCTGCGGGAAGAGCTTCAGTCAGTCACAGAACCTGGCTGCACACAAGCGAACTCATACTGGAGAGAAGCCTTACGCCTGTGATCAGTGTGGAAAGACTTTTTCCCGTACTGACGCACTGGCTGTACACAAGCGTATCCACACCGGAGAGAAGCCTTATCAATGTGACGTATGCCGGGAGAGGTTCACATATTTAGTAGGACTGTTGAAACATAAGAAAGCACACGAACTTCCTTCTAAATTGTCTCAGGTGGATTCTAGCTCTAAATAGAAGATCAAGACTTTATTGTCCATTTTTGAACATTTTCAGGACAGATTTGTTGTTTTGCTTATAGAGACACGTATGAGAGACTGAAGGACATACTCAAAGGGATCACAGGTTGAGATTGGTGACTAAATTCTTTAAATTAACAAAATCCTAGAGAAAAACCTTTAATCTGCTTTACAGCAAACGCTGGGAGAGTAGTCACAATTTATAATCCAACTGAATGTGAAAAACAGTTATTTAATTTTAACCACTATTCTCAAATGTTGGCCAGTTTTATTAAGTGATGACTTATTTTACCTCTGGTCTTAATTTCCAATCATTTTCTTTTTCTCCTCTGAAGTTCATCACCTGGAATTTTGGCCAAAGATCTTTCTTGAAACCTCACACAAAATCTGTTTTAATACGTTCAGTTTGATTCCTGTAATTATTGCAAAGCACATTGTCTGAAACTAGGTGTAAAATGGTTTTCACAAGATGAGATGTTTGAGAAAGTAAGGAACCACCAGAGCGTGATGAACAAACTTAAGAACCCAATAGCCAGTAAATAATGCTAATTTGGCAGCATACTCTAAGACAGACAGGCAGTCTAAAAAGCAATGGAGGATGACATGGTTGACTCAGTTGAGGTTGGATGTGTTTAGAGAGAAAATTACAGGATGTTCAAACTGCTGATTTGAAACCGTTGGGGCTTTCTGACCCATGCCAAAAATAAATGATATCCCTATCCTATTCTAATAAACAGAATGTTACAGCTCAAATTTGTCTTATTTTATCCCTTTTGTAGTTAATCATTATGAAATATCTGAAATAGGTGGCTCACAAAGTCATTTATTTACTGATGAATTCTGCAAAAGCACTTTCAAACTTGGAATGTTATGGCTGACTGAGGTATGATAGTAATTGTACTTATAGATTATACACACAGTGCCATTGGAATGTTTTCATATTCCTTCACTTTCTCTGCATTTTGTTGGGTTACAGACTTAGCTAAAACACGTTTTTAGGAATGTGCCAATTTATTGGAAATAAAAAATGTTAAATGCCTCATGTACATATGTATTCATATGCTTTATTAAGTACTTTTTAGAAGCAACCTTTGGCAGCGATAACAGCTTGGCATCTTGGGTATGCCTCTAACAGCTTTGCACACCTGTATTTTGGCAGTTTTTCCTCATTTTCTTTGCAAATACCCTTTAGCTCTGTCAGGTTGAACTACAATTTTAAATTCTTCCCACAGATGTTGAATAGGGTTCTGTTCTGGGCTTTGGGTGAGCCACACAATGACATTCACAGACTGGTCTCAAAGCCACTTCAGTGTTGTCATATCTGTGTGCTTTGGGTTGTCATCGTGCAGAAAGATTAGGCATCTGTACGGATTGTACAAGCCAGGTGATGAGATGTACCTTGTCTTCACCAGGTGTTGTGCTTGGCGTTAAGGCCAAGTACTTTGATTTTGAGCTCATGAGACCTGGGAATGTTTCCTAATGCTCTCAGGGTGCTTGTGGCAGATGTTACATGCCTTTTACTCAGGAGTGCCTTCTGTCTAGCCACTCCACCATAAAGACCTGGTTGATGGAGTGCTGCAGAGATGGTCATCTTTCTGGCAGGTAGTCCCATCTCTGCCAAAGAACCGTGGATCTCTTAGTGGCCACTGGGTTTTTGGTCAGCCCCCTGACCCAGTTACTTCTTGTCGATTGACTTAGTAGGGCCAACACTAGGAAGACTGTTGGTGGTTCAAACCTTCCATCTGAGAATGATGGAAGCCCCTGTGCTCTTAGGGACCTTCAATGTTACAGAAATTCTTTGGTTCCCTTCCCTAGAATTCTGTCTTCAGAGCTTTGCTGACCAATCTTTCGATCTCATGGCTTGGTTTTTGCTCCGACATGCACTTTCACCTGTGGACTTCATATAGACAGGTGTGTGGCTTCCCAAATCATGTCCAATCAGTTAAATTTACCACAGGTGGACTCCAGTCAAGTTGTAGAAATCTTAAGGATGATCAATCAAAACAGGATTTTTTTTAGTTCAATTTTGAGTGTCATAGCAAAGCATCTGAATACCGGAGCACATAGATCTATGTAAATGTGAGATTTCGATTTACATTTTTTAATGACTTAGAAAAATGGTTTTGCTTAGTCATTTATGGGGTGTAATGTATTGATTGATTAGGAAAAAGAAACAATTTTACCAATTTTAGACTAAAGCTGGAACAAAATGTGGAAAATGGAAAGGGGTCTGAATACTTTCTGAATGCCCTATAGATATCTATAGATGTATGTTTTGCCTAGCAAAAAGTCCCCAGTCAGAAAGGAAGTCAATGTTGGCCAACATATTTAATCAATGCAAAACAATTCTACCATGAAGATCATATTTTATGCAACACAGAGACATGCTTCCCTTTTTCATTCAGCAGCTTCTTTTCCCTGTAACAACAAAGTAAGAAAAAAAAGAGTTTTAATTCTGTTCTACTAAAAACTTAATATAGTAAACTACGATAACCTTAAAACCCTTAACTGAGTAGAAAAAGTCACCAATGGGATCACATTCTGAACATGAGTCAGCTGTAGGTTTAGTAGCAGTTGTGTACCTTTCCAGCGTCGCGGGTCTTGGCTCGGAGCTTGTTGACCTGAGTCTCAGCGATGTCAGCACGCTCCTCCGCCTCCTCCAGCTCGTGCTGCACCTTCCTGAACTTGGACATGTGCTGATTGGCTGCTTCCTCCTGGGTGGGACAAGAGAGCCGGAGAGGAACTTCAGCATTCAGAGTTTAAAACTTCAGGTAGTAAATTAATCTTATTCTAAAGGTATTTCAAAATTATTATTGCCAGATAATTGGCAGATTTAGGTTAACCAATTATATATGGGGTTAGATGATGAATTAGAGAAGGTAAAGTTTGGAATTGGGTAAGGTGTACAAAGATGCACCTGCCTTTGGCACAGCTAATTAACCTTCCATCCCCTCTCCCATAAATTAGCGATACATAAGCATGTGCAGAATTCTACTAAGGGAAAAATGTGCATTCAAATATATGCTTTCTGAGAATTTAAATAATCTGTGACTCACTGCTTCCTCAGCCTGCCTCTTGTAGGCCTTCACTTTCAACTGCAGCTTGTCTACCAGGTCCTGAAGTCTAGCAACGTTCTTCTTGTCCTCCTCAGTCTTTGGGAGAAGATCGAAGAATCAATAAACCATTTTATTTACACAGAAAACTGCGCATGCTAGTGTGAAGAAGGAACATCTTCATACCTGGTAAGTCAGCTCCTTGACTCTGCGCTCATATTTTCGGACTCCCTTGATGGCGTCGACACCTCTTCTCTGCTCAGCTTCAACCTCAGTCTCCAACTCACGCACCTTTGTGGAAGAAGCAAACATAGCCACAAATTTACACTTGTGAAACTGGATGCAATATTTTTTGTAAAATAACTGTTATACTCAGCTACTCAGTCATAAAGTGGCAGTTGATGTAATTTCCTGTAATTTTACATTTCAGTGGAATGAAAAACTAACATTTGTTCCTGCTACTTTTAAAATGTTTTCTGAAGAACTCTGTAATGATAAATAACTTTTCATTATGTAGGTGGTTTATTGAGAGAAGTTATTACACAGTGCTTGTGTTTAAATACATCTCCAGGCTTTCAGGTCTTTCAGTCCTCCATATTCCCCCAGCTGGTAACTCACCCTGGACTCCAGTTTCTGGAGCTGCTTCTTGCCTCCCTTCATGGCCAGATTCTCAGCCTCATCCAGACGATGCTGCAGGTCCTTGACTGTGACCTCCAGGTTCTTCTTCATCCTCTCCAGGTGAGAGCTGGTGTCCTGCTCCTTCTTCAGCTCCTCAGCCATCATGGCTGCCTGGAATGGTAGTTTGTTTATTTAATTAGCATGAAACATAACTACCCTCTCACATGACTGTTGCGAATAACCAGCCTAGGCTCTTGGGGAAAAATCAAGTGGATGTATTTCACGGACTCACATCAGTGATGGCCTTCTTTGCCTTCTCCTCTGCATTTCTGGCCTCCTGGACAATGTCGTCCACCTCTCCCTGGACCTGTACCAGGTCAGATTCCAGCTTCTTCTTGGTGTTCAGAAGGCTGGTGTTCTGAAGGTGGAAACATGACCGATTTCCTTGACTGAGAGTTCCCGCAAGTCAGAGAACTGCACTGTCAACAATGCACTATGAAACATCAGACGTGTTTAAACAACACTTGGTTGAGTTAAACAAGAAATAGCTTTTGATCGGTACCTGGGAATGTAACAGTCCAACACGCTCGCTGGCGTCTACCAGTTCAGTCTCTGCCACTTTGCGGCCTCTCTCTGTCTGCTCCAGAGTAACCCTCAGCTCCTCAATTTCAGCCACCATCAGACCGTTTCTACGCTCCACCATGGCTACCTGCTCCTTCATGTCATCTGCGGCGCGGACAGCATCATCAAGGTGCAGTTGGGCATCCTGTGGTGATTCACAATGAAACAGGAGTTCATTAGGACTTGCAGAAGTGTGATTGGACCATTGACAGAAACAAATTGGTAAGAATTATCCAGTATTCCTACATTTCGACAGTATATTAGTAAACTTTATTTCATTCCTTCTTTCCTTTTCATGAAATGGATTAATGATTCCAAAATAAATCCTTTCCCATGTTTAGGTTTCAGAGCTGGTTGTCCCACTCCCTTTACCTTGAGCTGTCCCTGGACATTCCTCAGCTGCTTGGTGGCCTCAGCGGCCTGCCTGTTGGCGTGGCTCAGCTGGATCTCCATCTCGTTCAGGTCTCCCTCCATCTTCTTCTTCACCCTCAGGGCATCATTCCTGCTCCTGACCTCAGCGTCCAGGGTGCTCTGCATGGAGTCAAGCACCCTCTGGCTGTTCCTCTTGATCTGTTCCATCTCCTCATCCTTCTCGGCGATCTTCCTGTCCACCTCACCCTTGACCTGGTTCAGCTCCAGCTGCACGCGCAGAATCTTGGATTCCTCATGTTCCAGTGTTCCCTGGATGAAGAGAGGCAGTCCGGTGAAAGTGTTTCGATTTGTGTAGTTCAAGGAATTAAATATATATGACTACAAAAAACATCAATCAATGGAGCATTCTTCAACAATGAGTGTTCCAATGCTTTTCTTGTCAAATAGCTCTAGTCTATACCTCAGCCTCCTCTAGAGCGGTCTGGATCTCAGTCTTCTCTGTCTCCACTGTCTTCTTGGCCTTCTCCAGCTCATGGATGCTCTTGCCAGTCTCTCCAAGCTGCTCAGTTAGGTCAGAGATCTCCTCTGCAGACACACAAACAAACAATGGAGCAGTTTAGAATGGGGAGATTTACAGTGGACAATGCTGATGCTGTAACATTCTGTCTCATGTCTTGTGTGGCTTTCTGGTCACTGGTGTTCTCTGTTATCTCTGTTAGTTTTCCTTTTTCATGAAGTTCACCTGTCCCTGTTTCATCAGTCGTCACACATGTTAGTCCTTGTTCTGATTAGGCTGTGTAAGTAAGCCCTGTGCTTATGTCAGTGCTTTGTGAGTTATTGTATGTCAGTCTTGCCGTCGGTGCCAGCCATGTCTAAGCTCGTTTCATGTTCTTGTCTAGTGCGCTACCTGTCGTGTTTTCTCAGTCCCAGGGTTTTCCTGTAGTCTTTCTTGTTTCGCCTAGTGTTTGGTTTGTAGTGTCTTTTCTTTTCTGCAGTTTTACATGTAGTCATGGTCTTCATCCAGTCCTGTTCTGACCGTGTTCCCTCTGTTAGATGTCTTGCACTCAATAAACACTCTGCATTTGGATCCTCCCCTAGTCCGTTACCTTTACGTTACCCTGGATTTAGTCCGTTACAGTTACGTTACCCTGGATTTAGTCTGTTACAGTTACTTTAACCTGGATTTAGTCCGTTACCTTTACGTTACCCTAGATTTAGTCCGTTGCACTCAAGTTGAAATGGAATCATAACCGTTAGCTAACAGCCCATCATACAGGCTTTCAAATCAAACAAAATCAATAAATCAAATCAAAATACTGTTAAAACAAAATTTATATTATGTTTTAATGTATGTCAACATTCTGAGGTAGTAGTAATATTGATGATGAAATGTTTTCAGAACACTAGTCAAACATGATTGCTGTCAAATGCTCACGTTGCAGGTTCTTGTTCTCTCTCTTCAGAGTCTCCAGATGATCCAGTGCCTCTTCGTAGGAGTTCTTCATCTTGAATAGTTCCGTGCTCATAGAGCGCGCCTCCTTCTGAGCTCCTTCCAGTTCAGCCTGACCCTCCTCATACTTCTGTTTCCACTCTGCCAGAACCTGGAAATCCATGGAATTTATCATTAATGAGGAGTTTTTAATCAGGAAAATGCTACAATTATATTACAATTTATCATATAGCAGACAGAAGATTTGCCCCTTGGGTGAGATTCGTTCATTTTCACCTTGTCAAAGTTCCTCTGCTTCTTGTCGAGGTTGGCGGCCATTGCGTTGGCTCTCTCCACATCAATCATGAGGTCCTCCACCTCTCCCTGCAGCCTCTGCTTAGTCTTCTCCAGGGAGGCGCACTTGGAGTTGGTCGCCTCAATGGCCTCCTCAGCCTCCTGCAGACGTTGGGCCAGCTTCTTCCTGTTGGGCATCAAAAGTGCTGTTATGGTTTGGAAGAAACCTTAAAATACATGTTGATGTATTATTTTCCCAGAGCTTCCTGAACCCTCCCACCCTCACTCTATATTTTAGTTTAGTGACTCACTTGGACTCCTCCAGCTCCTCTGTACGCTGGATGGCATCAGTTTCATACTTGGTCCTCCACTGGGCCACCTCACTGTTGGCCTTGGACATGCCGCGCTGCAGCTCTGCCTTGGCCTCCTGCTCCTCCTCAAACTGCTCCCTCAGGAGGTCACAGTCATGGCGAGCGGACTGGACACCGTGGGCCAATGCATTTTTAGCCTGTGAGAAAGACATAGATATAATCAAACTTATTCCAGTAGAGGTCTTTGCGATTAGTCTCTAAGCTCTTCTGGTCGGCAGGAGTTCATTTTGGGTCCCTCACCTTGACCTCCTCCTCAATATGCCTCTTCAGCTCCTCCACCTGCTGGGTGAAAGCCTGTTTGCCTCTGGTCAGCTGAGACACCAGGGCTTCCTTCTCCTCCAGCTGGCGGCCAAACTCACCTGGAGGAACAGAGAGACATTATATTAAGGGGGAATCTGTCATGTAAGATTGAAATAATGTAGAAACTGTTGTTCTTCCAAATGAAAAACATTGGTTTGTAGTTCATTATACATGACTATCATAACTATTTCTATGTTACCATTTTCTGTCAGGAGTCTGGCCCTCTGTGCACTGATGTCATTAACTTGGCGAACATTTTCATCATTCTTGGTCTTGAGTTCGCTCAGCTGGTCCTCAAGCGTACGGCACATCTTTTCCAGATTTCCCTGATAGGGAAACATTTTCCATCGTTACATTATGTTTGACACTCCCGTCAAGTTAAATTGACTTAAATGGTAATATAGTTGACCCTTTTCAAACCTGCTTGTCCAAACATCAGTATTCACCTTAGCCTTGGCGACTGCCTCCATGTTGCTGGAGAGGTCATCGATCTCCATCTTGTACTCGCTCTTCTCCTTCTCCAGTTTCTGCTTGACACGCTGCAGGTTGTCGATCTGCTCCCCGAGTTCAGCCACACTGTCGGCCTGCTTCTTGCGCAGGGCGGAGGCTGTGGCCTCGTGTTGCAGGGTGGACTCTTCTAGATCACGACGCAGCTTCTGGAACTCTGCCTCGCGCTTCTTGTTCATCTCAATCTGAGCAGCAGTGGCACCGCCGGCCTCCTCCAGCCTCTCACTGATCTCCTCGAGTTCCCTGGAGAGATCGGCTCTCTGCTTCTCAACCTTGGCCCTGGCTGCACGCTCAGCCTCAATCTCCTCCTCCAGCTCCTCAATACGGGCCTACAACACATGAACGCACCTACATGTCAACACAGTTGAAACAATTGAACCCAGAAAATGATAATTGTAAAATTATTATTTATGTATTTAGAAGTCTTTCACAATCATGTCCTTTAACAGCATCTTCAAAGAAGAAGCGAAAAGCAAGTCTTCCAACCTATTGAGCAACTATGGAAAAGTTGTATGTTTTTTGCCTTTTCTAAGAAATTATTCATGTTTGTTTTCTTGTCCTACAGGTTCTGCACTCTACCTGAAGTTCCTTGATCTTCTTCTGCAGCTGAGCTCCCATAGACTGCTCATCCTCAATCTTGCTGAGGAGCTGTGTTGTCTCAAACTCCTTCCTATGAAACACAAATGGGTTGGGTGCCGAGTTGGTTTTAGAATGATAGCGTTAATGCGATGTACCGAGCTATTAACTTGTCTCTAATGAATCACAGGTAAATGCTCATTTACCATTACTTGAATTAGTGAAGAACAATCATTATTTTTTTGTCAATTTTGCAGTTTATACTGAGGTAATTTGTTAACGTTTACTTCTTGATCTTCTCGTCGGACTGCTGCTTGTCATTCTCCAGGTCCATTATGGACTCCTGGGCCAGTTTCAGATCTCCTTCCAACTTTCTCTTGGCTCTCTCAAGGTCCATGCGGAGCTTCTTCTCTTGCTCAAGAGAGCCCTCCAACTATGCATTGAAAACACGTAGAGCATAATGTTAGCATCTGAACACAATCATCTCATGTCCTATCCTGTCCAAAATGTCCATCTCCACTCACGTCATCCACTTGCTGTTCCAGCTTGGTCTTGGCCTTGGTCAGAGTGTTGACTTTGTCCTCCTCTGCCTGCAGGTCATCCAGGGTCTGCTGGTGGGCCTCCTGGAGGGCTTTCTTCTCCTTGGTCAGCTTGGCTACACTTTCTTCTACAGACGACATCTCCTCTGTCAGGTTTTTTACCTGACAATAGGGAAGTTAAAAGGTGTCTACAGTGCTTATTTCTTATGTTACAAATGTTTTTAAAAAGTGCACTTCTACATCTTCAACACTAGATGACAGTCATGGAAGTTGCAAAGGATGGGCAGCAAACATACAATGAATGAGCTTAATTCTTTGCAATACATTTCTCTGCACCCAACAATTCAACAGACGTTGTTTTCTGTTCAGCTACGTTTTGACTTCACTCTTGTTTGGATTGTTAGGTTAGATAGTCTAGTCTGAGACAATACCTTGTTTTCAGTGGCATGTTTCTCCTTCTCCACTTTGGCCAGGGTGAGCTCCAGGTCATCAATGTCCTTCTTCAGCTCAGAACACTCATCCTCCAGCTTCCTCTTCTTGGCAGTCAACTCAGCATTCATCTCCTCCTCATCCTCCAGCCTCTCGGTCGTCTCTTTGAGTTTGGCTTCGAGCTGGATCTTACTCTTGATGAGCCCCTCACACCTTTCCTCGGCATCATTCAGATTCTCAGAATCCTGTTTTCAGAATTGTGGAACAAAATATATTTTCGGCTGAAATTAGTCAAAGAGGTTAGAACAAGGGCAAAATCTTTGTGTCTAGTGTTGATGTGTTTGTATGTTTTTGTGTGTAAATAATATTTAATGTGTTTTAGTATGTCTATGGGAGTTGTTGCACACTCACAGATGCAACTTGGAGTGCCAGGTCATTTTTCTCCTGAACCAGGGCCACCATCTTCTCCTCCAACTCCTTCTTCTTGGCCAGAGCCTTGGCTAGGTCTCCCTGCATCTTCTCAAAGTTCTCCTTCATGTTGGCCAACTCCTTCTCAGACTCTGCGCTCTTCAGCAGAGGCTTGATCTTGAAGTACAACTTCATCCATGGCCAGGTTTTCACATTCATGAATGAGCGGATGTTGTACTGGATGGAGTAGATGGACTCTCTGGTCGGCAGAATGAAAAGAGTTTCATGTCTCAGTCTCCATTCTTAAGATCAGAAATAACTTTACACATTGTTAAAACCTGGCATTGTAAAAGCTTGGATGGTCATTTCTTCCATTCTTAGCTCTGTCTATGAATTTGTGAGTGGTTACATTTCTCCAGACCCTTCTCCCATCTTCACATCAGAACAGAGGGTTGAGAGCCTCTGTTGCTTTTGTTAAAACTAAAGAGTGTCGCTTCAATTAACTATTATAATACATATGGTCCTTTCTCCTTATAAAAAAAATTCAGCATATACAGTATGTACAGTAAGTGAATGGGTCTGTTTGTGAAATACATTACATTCAGATAATTCACAAAAAACAGATGTGCTCACCTCCTCTCCATCATCTTGGAGAACTCTCTCCTCATGAGGAATCCACGGCTAAGAGCCTGGAGCATGCCGACCAGAGAGGCCAGCTTCTCATCTCTCATCTCCTCCAGGATGCCCAGAAGACCAGCTTTGAAGAACACCTGAGAAACAGATAGACATGGCCAATTATTATAGATGGTGACACATAGAAAGGGTTTATTCAAAAGATGTGAAGAGCACAAACAGACCATTGGATGAAAACACATTTTCTATTAATGGATGGATAAACCTACTACAGAGAATTGGAGCGGTTATGCTATCAATTATAATTGAAGTTGTGTTTTGTTATTAGCTTCTGCTGGGGGTATTTGACTGACCTTGGTGTGTCCAAACTTGTAGTCCTCATGATTCACATCAATGGACCCAAGCAGCTTCTCAGAAGCCTTCTTGTTGTCCATGAACTGACCCTCGGGGATGACACTGGCATTCAGTACTTTGTACCTGAATAAAGACAAATTCAAGTTCTTGGTTGGTTGTTTTACATAAAAGCTAAACCTTTAATTACATGTGCATTTGTTTGCATGTACCTCTGCTTGAAATCAGCATAGATGATTCTGCTTGGGAAGCCCTTCCTGCAGATCCTGATTCCCTCCAGTACACCGTTACACCTGAGCTGGTGGATGACCAGGAAGTTCTCCATCAGACCTGGAAAAACAAACCAAGTCTCTGTTAATATTTGGAAACTAGTTAAAGATTAGGCTTCTTAAATTTATAGACACCATACTGATAAGACTTAATATTTAATGAAATGTTCATTGTATACCTGGAGTCTTTGACTCGTTGGGGATCAGGCAGCGCACAAAGTGGGGATGAGTGCTCCTCAGGTTGGTCATCAGCTTGCCCAAGTTTTCCTGTAGGAGCGTGACAAACCATTTTCTCAGAACAATTAAGATAATCAATGTTTGTCTATTAAAGGACTGAGTATATAAATTGAAATCTCACCCTGAACTGGGAGGACACAGTCTGCATAGAACCACCCTTTTTCTTTCCTCCTTTCTTGGTTGTATCTGTTCAAATTGAGAAATCAAAGGCATAAAATTTGTTCAATATGAGAAATCCAAAGTAGTCCTGCCTTCCAGCACAATATAAACAAATGACTGCAATTACATTGTTTAAAGTAATGCGTATTTCATGTGTAACCTAACCCAGTAATTAACCCTGAAAAAATTGCAATAAAAACACAAGCAAAAGTATGGGTTCAAGTTGTAAATGATGCATCATTTAAATTTTGACATGAGGCTAGTGTAAATCGCTATGGAGTTGCTAGGGCAACGTAAGGAGCAATTTCCAGACAATGTCAAGGATTCCCCCTTCTGAATGGGTGCAGTTGGAGGCAATTTAATTATTAACGGAGGGAACAGAGGGAACAAAAAGAAAAAGTTTACCAAGATGGACTCTATTGAGTATTGACCTGAGTTTGTGAGTGTATAACAGAAAGAGAATGAGTCTCACCAAGTGCTGCTGGAAATCTAAGTATGGTTAGAAAGAGAAAGTCCTACTGAACTCCTACGCTCCAGAACAAGCTATGGTTTTATCTGTATTTATTTAAGTGGGAACATTTGCCTTGTGAACCAAATAAATGGAATATAGTAAATTAATAATATTAATAATAAATACAATTAATTTTCAAAACTACAATCTGCTGTCCTCTGTTGATCACTCTGTTCTTACCCTCAGGTGGGGCAGCAGGGTACAGGCCAGCCAACAGTTTGACTGAGGACTTTCCATACAGCTGACACACTGAGTCGTTCAGGGGGTCCTTGTTCTTCTCCAGCCAGCCAGTGATGTTGTAGTCCACAATGCCGGCGTAGTGCACCAGGGAGAAGTGGGCCTCTGCCTTGCCCTTGGCAGGCTTGGGCTTCTCAAATGCCTGGGTTTTGCCAAGATGCTGGTCGTACAGCTTGTTCTTGAAGGTTGTGTCTGATGACTTGGGGAACATACACTCCTCTTCAAGGATGGAGAAGATGCCCAGTGGCTTTATAAATAAAAAGATGAATTCTACGTTCAGAATTGTTATTTACATGTGGGGTCCTTTGTTCATTTAGCACACCTGCTATTATCTAATTATATTAATTTACAGACACAATATGAAACATTTTGTTTTCAACAGGCTGATGTGTTGTACCACTTTGATAATATATTACAAAGGGTTTCATTTGATCTTTGCTCTTGTGATTCATTACAATTATCACAAACTGCTTACCTTCTCAATGAGCTCAATACAGGCAGCCAAGTCCATGCCGAAGTCAATGAACTCCCAGACAATTCCCTCCTTCTTGTACTCCTCTTGCTCCAGGACAAACATGGTGTGGTTGAAGAACTGTTGCAGTTTCTCATTGGTGAAGTTGATGCACAGCTGTTCCATGCTGTTGTACTGTTGATGGATTTTAAAAGGGATTATTTCATCATAGATTACTGCTATCCATCTAAATTAAAGCTTATTGTCTTGTTCTTGTCTTCTGCTCACATCGAAGATCTCAAATCCAGCAATATCCAGCACACCGATGTAGAACTGCCTTGGCTGCTTGGTGTCCAACATCTCGTTGATACGAATGACCATCCACAAGAACATCCTCTCATAGATGGACTTGGCCAGAGCTGAGACGGCATTGTTAACCTGCAGTGACAATACCTTATTAGATAAGATGTTGACCATGTCTAGCAAAAACTTGTGAAGAAAACATTCAAAATTAAAAAACAGCAATGCAGGCTTGCACCAAAAATAACTCAAGTGGTCAAAAATCTACCAACCCCCTCCCCCCAAAAAATGTGCTGCTTGCATCAAATTGGGCATATATTTTTTCAAGAAACAACATTTCTCAGTTTCAACATTGATATGTGGTTTTTGTACTACATTCTATTGACTATAGTGTTTAAATGATTTGCACATCATTGCATTCTGTTTTTCTTTACATTTTACAGAGCGTCACAACTTTTTCTGGAAGTGGGCGGTTGATTATTGTGTTTGACCCCCTTACCTGAGGTACAGTCTGTCCTTTGGTTACATACTCATTGCCGACCTTCACTCTGGGGTAGCATAGAGCCTTCAACATCTCAGCTGAGTTCAGGCCCAACAGATAGCCAATTTTATCAGCCACTGGAGAGAGATCAACGAGAACAGACTCAATGCACTCAAGATTACTTGTTTCTGATGTCGGCAGAACTGTAGCCCAACTCTTTTGTGGTTTGGGTTTTGATTCTCTTTCACATCCATCATTTGAAATATGTTGTGGAGTTTGGAGCGTGATCTCCAAAACTGATCTGCCTGCCTTTTATTTGGCACCCTCTGTCTAAGGTGTTATATTTCCATATTGTCAATAGGAATGGGACTGCTGCACATTGTATATCCACGTTTGGGGCTTACCCTCTGTGCCGTCTGGCTCGGCCTGCTCCTCACGCTGCTTCTGCTTGAATTTCAAGTTGCCGTGATGCAACACGGCTCCGGTCAGCTTGTAGATGCTGACCTTCTCTTCGTTACTGAAGCCCAGGATTGTAATGGCGTCCTGTGATTTGAGAAGAGGAAGAACAACAGTGATAAACTGAACGGCTGTTTGTTCATTCACACCACAGTTCTCTAGAACAAACGGGAGCACTGGCTTCTCCGTTCCATTTGATGAAAGCCCAGAAAACAGTTGCTCAGGGCACATTGCCTCGTGGATCTGGATGCGATGGACACGTGTGGATAAACCATGCGGGCTTGAACTTTGAAGCACATGCTTGACATGATCATTTAGAATTTACATTTAACGTAACAAAAAAAGAATAAATCCCAGCTACCGCCAAGTTGGAATTGCAAAATGCACCGTGTGAGTATGGGCTTCCAAACCATTTAATATTTTGTTAGGTTAAAACTTTGACTCACGTCTGTGGCATCCAGCTCTACTTTATCGTCGATGCTGTTCACAGCGATCTGACCCTGACTGCACATGGGGAAGTCGTAGGGGTTGGTGGTGATGAGGGCCATTTCTGTGGAGAATGGAGTCTGGCTTGTCAGTTATCTCTTAGAGCAGAGACATTCTCAAAATTCTGCTGCTTTTAACTATGACGTACCGACGATCTCAGGTTTGTGGCCTGTCATCATCTGGAAGAAGATGTGGTAGCCTCTCTCATCGGGCAGCTGGAAGGTCACTCTGGACTTCTCCAGCAGGTCTGAGAGAGAAAGAAGTAGAGAAAAATCGAGGGAGAGAGAAAAAATGAGAGAAGAGAGTGAGTGTGACACAGAGTGAGCAGGAAAAAAGGGAGAGACATGAGAGAACAAAATATACAATTATGCTAGATGATATGATCTCCAAGAAACGGTCTGTGTGAATTTTAGAAAGCACTCAAACACAATCAAAAATAACTCACAGGTCTCAATATCAGCTTTAGCCAGTTTGCCACCCTGGAAGTGAATCCTGATGAATTTACCCTAAAACAAAGCATTGTGGGGCAGAAAGAGTTCAGTGTAAACCAACATTTTATTCTGATACAAATATTAATTTTATCAAGCAGTTGCGTAATAATTTTTATTCTAAAATGTGTTATTTCCACTTTGACATTTTTTACTTGATTTTTTCTTTTTCCAAATGTATCTAGTCTAATAAATAATTTCAGTAATTGTAATCCACATGAATCACAATTCTCATTCTACTTTCCCCTGGTAGAGTAGGTTATTTTTCTGCTTTAGCAAACAGTGATCTGTAGACCCTTTGAATTTTATAGTTTGCTAGATATCCATTGTTATAGTTTGTTGGATATTTGATAGAAAATTAAGATCAATCCCTCATTATATTTGTCGAAATCAGTGAAATAATTGGAGAAAAAAAGACAGAGGAGGGAACCACTTTAATTGTAGGTTATTATTAGTTTATGTGGTAACTTCTACCCCCTGATCTTCATACTTACAAAGCGAGAGGAGTTGTCGTTCCTCACGGTCTTGGCATTACCATAAGCCTCCAGCAGAGGGTTGGCTGCAATGATCTGATCCTCAAGAGATCCCTGGTCGAGACAAACTCAAGTCGATTAGAAACTGGCGGGAAAAATAGCCAGTGTCAGCTGAAATTTAATATATTGAAAGGGTTAAACAATAATTGCTGAAACCTACCTGCATTTTGCCAGGGTCTACTTCCTTCTTCTTCTCTCCACCTGAAACTGCGATGGTGGCAAAGTACTGGATGACACGTTTGGTGTTGACAGTCTTTCCTGCACCGGATTCTCCACTGGTTTATATGACAGAGAATGAGGAGTTTTAGTTACATGTTGGACTGAAATATTTGCTTTCAGTCAGAAAAAGCTACAAAAACACAACAACTCTTTTCTAACATCAGTAAATGACTAACAAATAACACTCATTATTACAGAAATGTAAAGCATTTTTCATTCATAATTTAATGTATTTCCCTTATACCTGATTGCCCGAACACAATGAAATGAAAACACCTCGTGAACAACTTACGTAATCAGGACGGACTGGTTCTCCTTATCTGGAATATAAAAACATTGCTCATCACACTCAGTTTAAATTATTGGTACATCATATAATTAATCTTTATGAACTATCTATCTATCTATCTATCTATCTATCTATCTATCTAATCTATCCATCCATCTCTTCGTACGTCCATCCAACTAGAGCTCGTACCAATCAGCATGAACTGAAAGGCGTTGTCAGAGACGGAGAAGATGTGGGGTGGAGCCTCCATCCTCTTCTTCCCTCTGTAGGCGTTGACAACCTCCATGTCGTACACAGGGAGCCACTTGTAGGGGTTCACCGTGGCACAGAAGAGCCCGGAGTAGGTCTGGAGGAGGAGAAGCACAGGGAACGAAAGGATTGGCAGACCGATTCAGTTTCAACTGGATATAATGTGAAGATTTGCCATTCATTAATGTCTAGTATTGTATGTGTGAATTTCTCATGGTTATATATGTGTGTGTGTGTGTGTGTGTGTGTGTGTGTGTGTGTGTGTGTGTGTGTGCGTGTTCACAGGTTTCTTACATAGATCATCCATGCTGCATAACGCTCTTTGAGGTTATACAGGACGGAGGCTTCGTTCAGGTAGGTCATCATGGCCATGTCCTCAATCTTATCGTACTTAGGAGGGTTCATCTCAAAGATGTCTGCCTCTTTGAACTCCACTCCTTCCTGAAAGGTCAAACTGGTTATGACCAAATGCTCTTTGCTAATGAATTACAAGTTTGATCTTACAAAAAGACAAATCCCCTTTCAAACCCGATTCAAGCCTTCATCTGAGCTTTTCTCTATGATGAAGACCTTGGGACTGATATGTAAGCTCTAATAAATTACCTAAAGTGATACAAACAATAACCTTTAAAATTGGTTTCACTATTATTGTGGTTTTCAGATTAGTCTTACCTGCTTAGAGCCATCAGGTTTTGTAACCGTCACAGTGCACTTTCCGTTGGCCCTGCCAGTGACCAAACCCTTGAGGTACAGCTCCACCTTATCTGGAACATAGCAGGCGTTCTTTGAATCAAAAGGTGCGGCTTGTGCCTCCATCCTCTCCTTCTCAGACTTCCGGAGGTACACGGCGGCCTTGCCGTAGATTTCCATCTCTGCGTCCGTACTCATGTTGACGGATCACTGGGAAAGAGATAAAACAAGAAACACAATTGACTCAGTGGGTCTTCCTCTGTCAGTAGTTCAGTAAATGGTGTCTCTTATGGAATATTCTAATCACAAGGAGACTCAAAACACCTCTCACCTGATATTTCCCCTCCTAAAGATGAATTAGTACGTCTTTCAGGATCCTGTGAAATATGATTGTTTTGTGAATATGCAGGTCTCTAAAGCCTTATAATTTGGCCCGTTATTCAACTAGATTTTTTACAGCCAAGTCCAAAACCACCAGTGAAAATCCTGACTGCCTTGATCAACGAAATACCCAGAAAACCCATGCTCAACCACCCCCCTTATTTTACAAACAATTGCAGAGGCGTTTGAGATAGAACGCAGTCACAGCATTCAAACATTACAAATATCTTTAAACAATACCACTTCATTGCATATTGTCAAATCCGACAGGAGATACACAAATAAATACATTCAGGAGTCCATTCAAGCAATGCAGTTAATCCCTCAGATTCTGAGTACAAAGATGAGATACATGTCTAAGATGAAGAGAATCCTACCGCAGAGGAAGAAGGTGTCTGGGTTAGTGATGCTGGGGCCTCATCCTCCTTATATCTGGTTGAAGGTGCCAACCAAGCAGAAGTTAATTATGGACCACTCTGGAGAAGGACATGGGTCGACGGAGAGACCTCCCCCCAGACAAGTGTCTTTGTGTCTCACTAGTGCCCCCCCCCAACCCCTTCCAGGATGGCCACTCTCCCGTTACATTATATTTAATGTAATATTTATCTCTGAATTTAATTTAACTTGAATTAACATAAATGAAAGATTTCATTACACCTTTTAGGGCAATATTGAAAGTTTCATTCCAATCTGACTACCACATATCCTCAAATACTTGAAACTGAGTATGCTTTGACAAATATAACACAAACATTTTTTAAATGTAAAATTGAATGTGACCTTTTTTAGGTTAACTGTAGAGTCATAAATCATCATTAACTACTTTATATATTCAATTATTTTTTTTAATTGTGGTTGTAAACACATATACATTTTCTTTACCAAATAGGTGAGATGGAGTTGCTTTTTACCCTGTGCTCTGTTTTGATTCATCACCTTAGCGTAACTTTATTAAATAAACATTTAAAAACATTAAGGCTTTCAATAACAGCTTATAACAGATTTTAAACTAATGTTTAGTTATTTGTCTACAGTACAAGTTATTAAAGACGCTGGAGGTGCTTTTATTTGTCTCACATTTCAGATGGCTAAAATGGTCCAGTAGGATTTCTAAGACTTAACATACCATCATACCAGTATTTCAATAATCTTCCCCACTCATATTGCTGACAGCAACATACTGGAACTGCCTCAAGCCTTTATAACACTTTGAAGTAAACCGTGTTTAGCAGCTGAGCTGGCTTTGATGAAACGGATGTTCATTTAATTGGACCTAAATCGGGTGACAACAAACAGAACATTCTGATAGAAATGATTTGCGAAGATCAGACTTACCTCTACTTTAAAGTAGAATAGGAAATTGATTTACTCAACACATGTCTAATAGCAATACTCAGAAGTTTTCTCGTGACTGAGTACACCCTTTTTTGGTGAACTTTCCAACCAGCACATTAGTGCCAAAAGCCCCAAGGAGGGAACTACTGGGCGTACTCGTTGAGCCAGGTGCTGGGCTTACCAGCTGAAAGATGTCCCTGAAGGCCTTTTAATTTACTGGACAGGGCTCTCGTCTTTACTGCATCCAAGGTTTATTGTTTTGTATATTTGCCAACACAGCCTGATTCTGGCACCGATGACAGTGTAGTCTGCCCGATGTGGACGGAACGTTCGTGACGTTCAAGTTATTTTAATGTGCAAAAATCTGGCACAGTACATGACCTTTGTTTGTACATTTGAAGGAGGTGGGGGGGGTACAACTGGCTTTGGATCAGTTTCATATGGAATATGTACTGTAGCTCTCGAAGGCATTCACCCCTTTAGACTTTTCCACATATTTTTGAGTTAGAACATGAAATCAAAATGGATTTAATCAGATGTTTTTGCCACTGATCAACTAAAAAAGCCCATAAGGTCAATGTGAAAAATCAACAGACTGCACTAAATTCATTAAAAACAAGAAAAAGAAATTAATAAAAAAAATTAATAAACCCCCGTTAGTATTAGAGGCACCTTTGACAGCAATTCTTACCCTTTCGTTTTTGCAAAATTGCTCAAGCTACATCAAGTTGGATGAGGACCTTCGGTGAACAGCAATTTTCAACTCTTTCCACATTGGATTGAATTCTAGGCCTTGACTATGTCACACTAGGACATAGACCTTTATGTTTTTCAGTCACTCTGGTGTGGCTTTGGCTGTATGTTTGTGGTCATCGCCATGTTGGAAGATCAATCTTCTCCCATGTCCCAGGTCTCTCGCAGACCTCAACAGGTTTTCATTGAGGATTTGTCTGCATTTTACTGAATTCATATTTCTCCTCTATCTTCACAAGCTTTCCAAGCTCAGTTGGGGAACACTGTCTCTCCTTTAGAGTTGCCGTAAGTCTCTTGGTGGCCTCCTTGACTAGTGAGCCTCTTGCCCGGATACTCTGTTTTTGAAGACCTGTTCTAGGCAGATTTTGTGCCATTTTACGGTTCTCTGGGAGATATTCAGTGCCTTGGAAATGTTTTTATATCCTATCCCTGATTGATGCTTTCGAAGAACCTTCATGATGGAGTATTTATCAGGAAACAACTCACTGTTAGTACACAGAGACAAGTGTATTTAACCTGAACTACCTAGCCTGATGACCCCTAGTTGTTGACCCTGTCCAAAGTTGTGTTGCACTTCTAGTTTCTGCCTTGTGATTCCTGCGGTCACTGACCACAGCCCACCTGGTTGTCCCTGTTCCCCAGCCCACCTGTCCCCCAGCCCACCTGGTTGTCCCTGTCC
>JACXGI010004289.1:39364-54942 GCA_016801175.1 Esox masquinongy
CCACAGCCCACCTGTGTGTTCAGGGGATCGGGATCTGCTGTGAGGGGTGTGTTCAGGGGATCGGGATCTGCTGTGAGGGGTGTGTTCAGGGGGTCGGGATCTGCTGTGAGGGGTGTGTTCAGGGGATCGGGATCTGCTGTGAGGGGTGCGTTAAGGGGATCAGGATCTGCTGTGAGGGGTTTGTTAAGGGGATCGGGATCTGCTTTGAGGGGTGCGTTAAGGGGATCGGGATCTGCTGTGAGGGGTGTGTTCAGGGGATCGGGATCTGCTGCAAGGGGTGCGTTCAGGGGATCAGGATCTGCTGTGCGGGGTGCTTTCAGGGGGTCGGGATCTGCTGTGTGGGGTGCATTCAGGGATCGGGATCTGCTGTGAGGGGTGCGTTAAGGGGATCGAGATCTGCTGTGAGGGGTGTGTTCAGGGGATTGGGATCTGCTGCGAGGGGTGCGTTCAGGGGATCAGGATCTGCTGTGCGGGGTGCTTTCAGGGGGTCGGGATCTGCTGTGAGGGGTGCGTTAAGGGGATCGGGATCTGCTGTGAGGGGTGCGTTCAGGGGATCGGGATCTGCTGTGCGGGGTGCGTTCAGGAGATTGGCTGAATGAGGTGCTTTCACCAGCCTGGTGGGAAGGTCAATGATGAGAGGTGGTGGCAGACCTTACAGTTCCCCACTGATACATCCCTGTCTGTTGGTATGTGCCTCACAGGACTGAATCTAGCATTTTTGGTTAGATAAAAATTTAAATCAAATTTAAAACTCTCATATGTTCATTCAACTACAAATTACTGATTGGTTGTCTTAACAAAACACCAAAAAAAATGTAAAAGTGAGTGCAAACATTGTCAGTCATTTTCATACGGGCCCCCAAAGGAATCAATTGTAACTGAAAATCTATTGGAACAATTAACATTGATATCTCCATAGACCTCCATTCATTGCACTAGTGCTAGTTAGCACTGGATCACCAATCTACCAATTAAACTCCTTTAAAGATGCAAAAACCTAAAATTGGAATCCAACAGTTCATCTTCATCTCAGGAAGCAGATAAAGTTATATACTGGCAAGGTCTTGATCTATTCCTTTATTTGCCAGTTGTCATATTTGACCTTTTTGACCTTGGCAGGATGAAATAGTAACTCTCAATCCATTACACAAGGGTGCTTTAAAGACAACAAGGGCCGGCCCTAGGCATGATGACATATGCGGTCGCTTAGGGCCCCCGACATCTAGGGGGCCCGAGTCCATTAGTGAGCCCCGGACCAATAGGGAAGAGGGGGCCCCCAAATCAAATGTTGTTTAGAATCCCAAAAGGCTAGGGCCGGCCCTGAAGACAACTCTGCTTGCAGTGTCGTTTTATCCCCACTGAGAGGAGTTCGTCTGAGACCCCCTTTTGGCTCACATTACCATTTTTTTCCAAATGATTCAATCCATTAAAAAGTCACAGCCAGGAAAAAGCTAAATCTGGATATGAACAGTCACATGCTGTGCAGAGACTTGGGCATGTCGTGGCATGGATCCACAAAACCACCAAGCTGGGCTCAGTTAATTAACGTCTTATTTTCCAGGTCATATATCCCGCTGTATATCTATTGCCGTGTCAGCAATTTGAAGACCTTGTGATTTACATATAAGGTCCAAATATTATGCAGGCCTGTGCTGCATCTCTCTGCTGTTTAAAGTGTAGATATAAGGTCTTCATACTTCAGCAAAATGCGTGTCAACAGAGGGCTATATGCAGTATTTCAAAAAAAATGTGACGTTTTTACATAATTTCAGCTATTAGGTGTGAAAGTGGTGCACGCGAGCTACTTGTACTACATAACACGTTTTAATTTTTGATCTGTGCAATAGGTATATGTTACAAACATTGTACGGTCCGCTTAAGATCCCAGAAGGCACCTTCAATCTTTTTCTGAAGGATTTACATATTTCTGGAAAAATGTGTCCTAAAGCGACCGGTCCTGTCAGTAACCTTCAAACGTGGCCACAGTCTCAGTTTGGGTGTCAGATATGAACATTGTCTTAAATTCGTCGAGATTGCATTTGTGACCCTGTCATAGAGATGTCTAAGGATCAAGCCAAATCTGCTGAAATAATGCCCCTCTAGTGTGATCCCATAGAGTCCATGGCAGAGTAACAAAGCAAAAGATTATTTGTATAGCCCAATTTGGCCACGTTCAGGAACGGTTGTGTCAGAAATACATCCAGCTTCCCCAAGCCATGATATGGCCATTAGGGAACATTCAAATATCTTTTTGGACGTGTTTATTTTTAGACTTTTAAATGTAAAATGGTCTTTCTTAAATTGCGGTGGAACATGCTTTCCAGTTTGACACCATGTAAAAACTCTTAAAATAAAAATAACACTTAAAATTACATACAGTTTCCATTTTATTTAAGTATTTAAACCAAACATAATCCCTTCATACCTAAAAGCAACTGCCTGTATCCATTATGGCTTCAGCTGAATGGGATTTACCTTATATTTTAGCACATACAATTTTACAATATACTAAATTACCTAAAATATCTAATTAGTGTCACTACTCTTACTGGTGGGACTGTGTTAATGAAATGCTCAGACATATCTAAAGCTATTAAGCTAAAAAAAAAAAGTTGATTTAGAATAGGAAGATACATAAAATATATTACATAAAAACATAACTACATAAACAAATCTAGAAATATGAAATACATTTTTATTTTATTTTTTTTCCCCAGTAGCTGCCGCCATTTAAGAACGACCCGAAGACAACAGAGATTGTAAGAAGACACAGTCAAGGACAAGAGAAGTCAAGTCCATAACAGAAATAAAACTGGGAATCCAACACCCTCACTTCATCTGCAGCTGTTGGAACACAAGCATCTCTCAGGGACAGGGGACCCGTCCCCGGGCCAAGGCTTTTGAAATAGTTACGGCATGGGCTGGGCCGTTCCACTGGGTGGCCCCAATAAATCCTCAACGTTTAGAAATCAAACACTTCAAGTCACACAGGTGCAAGACCCACTTATATCACAGGAAATGTCTGCCTGTCTGCCGGTGAATGCGTTGAATAGGAAGTCATGAGGTTTAACAGCTGCTTTTTGGCAATACCGTGACAGGTATGACAGCTGCTATATATTCTCCAGTGTAATAATTTTACTTTTTCAATGCAATTTTGTATAAGGCCGTGGTGATGAAAAAGTGTAATCGAAATGAAACAAATCTCAAATCCCATCTCTCTGTCTTCTTGTATTAAATGGTTGTATCTGCCTCAACACCTCCACTTTGCCCAGTGCCGGTTGTACCCTTTTGGGGGCCCTAAGGAACATTTGAGGGCCCTCTAGTGTTCCGGGGTCCTAAAAAAACACTTATGTCGCTTATGCCTACAACCGGCCCTGACTCTGTCAGTCGACCTCCCTTGCTACCGTGAGCTAAAACATTTTTTTCCCAATTGGCAGGCACTCGAATCTAGAGTACTTATGAAAGCAATTATTAAAACATGCCGAACATGTTTTACTCACGGTTGGCTCAGGGATTCAAAGAGCTAACCTTTTGTTTACTGGCCCAAAGCCCTAACTACACCACTATCTGTCTCCACATTAACATTTGGAAGCGATGCCTGGATATTACTGACGGTTTGGCTCTCATTTCAACATTCTGTGCCACTGTGTGTCATATTTATAGCCCCTCTTAAAAGCACAAACCCTTTCTTGTGTATAAAGCTTCTGCCTTGCTGACAAAGCTATTTAGCCTCTAATTCCGTTCCTCCTTTTCTGAAACATGCTGCCACAGGGAACGAACACGGGTTTAGCGGTAGGGCCCTGGAAGGCGTTTGGGGGAAACCACTGAAGGTCAAATTCAGTGGCTGAGGTGAATTTGACCTTCAGTGGTCAAGAGCTCCTTCAAGGTGGAGGTTCAGGAGGTAAAGTTGCAGGCACTTAATGCATCAGCCGTTTGTTTGGCTGCTGGAGTCTGTGACGCTGCTCAGCTTAAGGGCCTCTACTTGTGCTGCAGAGTGGCTAGCTCTTTGGTGGCACGTCTAAATTAGATGCTTTAGGAGTGTGTTCATGTGCGTCATTAACTGGGTTTATATGTCAGTAAGAGGAAAACCCAGAGGAAGTTGTTGTAGCCAAGCAACGTGACGGCCTTTACTGCTGACATGAATGAATGTTGACTGTACAGTTATTAAACAAAATATTTTGTCTTTTGAAATCTGTGTCAGCTACTGCTTAAAATAATATACAGCGGCTTTGGAAAGTACTTAGACCTTTTGATTTTCTCCACATTTTCTATCCTAGATGCTTTTAGGTGAACTTCTAGTAAGTAAATGGAAGCTGACTTCCTTTCTCCCCTCCCTGGACAGGAGTTACTATGTAAAGCGCTTTTACTATCTCATTAGGTAGAAAATCTCTAGATATATGAATAAAAATATTAATAATAAAAATAATAAAATGCCTAAACAAGTAGGACATCCTTGTAATATAAATATATTATGTATATTTTGTATTTTATATTTAATTATTAAACTCTCTAAAAATGAAATAAACATTTATACAATTAATTATTTACATTTTCTAATGTTTACGTCTGAATCATCTATCGCAGTGATTCCCCTGCCTATGACCTAAAGACTAGGAAACACACACACACACACGCACGCACACACACACACACACACGCACACATGTACACACACACACTGGGCAATGCCAGCCTGGTAAGTCAGCCAGCCAGGTAACCTACCCACTAACCCGACCAAGTTGGCCAGCTGAGGTAGCCCTCCCATGGGAAGTCCTTGCCACGTACTGCAGTGGTCCCCGTTTCCCATTACACTTGATGGTGATTAGCCTGGCCAACAGCCTGTCAGGACCAGGAGAAGCCTTCACTAGACACCGACTCAGAAATGGACACAGAGTGAGTGATCTGTGGTTGTTTGCTTTGGCGAAGCTGTAAGCTCCTCCAATTCCACTCTGGCAACCTTTTCAGGCATCTCCAATACTTTTCCAGTGACAGCCGACCGAAAAGGCAGTTAGCCTGGGTGTTCAATGCGCGCTGTATTGGAGAATAGATTTACTAGATTTGCTATAATTGGCTATGAGCTGAGTCCTACTGTTTAGGACATAGAAAAGTAAGTTGTATTTCTTATTGGTCAAAGTAGTCCCCATGGTTTCAATACATTGCACCTGGCATACAAAATGTCTCTTGTATTGAATCACCTCAGCGTGATTTAATTTTTCCTGAATCTAAACGGGTCGAGCTATATGAACACTTCGTTCTAGCCATAGGTGAGAAGCCTTACTTGCATATTTTCCATTAGTGTACTGAACAGAGACATGGTTGTTGCCTTCCCTCTTTGTCAGCCTTCAATGGTTGATATATTATAGGTTGATATACTGTATTATAAATATGTAATGTACCGTCACATAAGGCCTTAGTGAAAGCCTAGTTTTCCCTCAACAGAGTGAACTTATCAGTCCACACTAGACCTGCAAGTTATATTATGCTGACAGATAATGGTTTAATATGTGCATTTGGAATATCTGCTCATGTGGCTTGTGTGTGGCGATCATCAAAGGTTCTGACTGGTAATAACAACAAAGCAACAAACAAACACTTGAGGTAAACATTTTGAAATATTTGAAGAGTTTTTTCACTTCTGCATGCCCTGCCCGTTTAAAAAAAGAACATGTTCACACATACACATGACGCACAAATGCAAAACACACGCACACGGCACAAAACACACACGTGCAAAACACACGCACACGGCACGAAACACACACACTAGCCTGCCAGAAACCAAGCTGGTCCGCCTGGGAGAAGCCCATGCTGAGTGTTATTGTGATCCCTGTTTCCAAGACCGCTCACACATTAGCTCTACGGAGACCAGCCAGCTAACTGTCAGGGCCTGGGGAAGCCCTCACTAGACCCTGGCTTACACTGCCTGGTTGATGACGGAAACTCTGGTTATTTATTCACAGTTTGTTTTGGACATTCTTTTGGTTTCTCCAATTCCCGTCCAGGATCTCACTCCGGCACCTCCAAAAGCATTTCGAGTGACAGCCAACAGAAGGACACTTTGCCTGGGTGTTTACCGCCCTCTGAAGGAGCAGAGTTATAGTACATTTTGCTTGTGGATTTTCTGTGAATTGCCAGGCCCTGGATAGGGGGATATTTACAGTTTTTCTCAATCGCTTTGGCTCAGTTCTCGAATGACAATTATTTTTTTCGACAAAATAAGTTCAAATGTCTGAGCAATCAGTTTTTTGTTCACACCAGATTTTAATTTCTTATTAATTTAAGAAAATTGCATGTTTTGGCACGTGTACAAAAGAGTAAGTACAAGCACAAAAGAGTCTACAATTTGTACAATACCTACAGGCACATGGCTTGCTGATGAAAACTCATGAGTTGATTCTCAGTGAAATTGTCGTACTCTTCACAACTTCTAAACATTCTTTGATCATGTGAGCCATCACATGCAAAATGATCCATTCAATTATCAAAATCTGTCATACATACATGTATATTCCATAAATATATACGACACGGAATGTTTGCGATGTCTGCTAAATTACCTGCCAGGTGACATAGTATAGAAATAGGATTGCAATCTTACCAATCAAGTTTGGAAGCATATATACAGAGTTTGCCCAGAGCAAAATCACTACCATTTCTGAACATGAAGGAACATCACAACTCTGAACAGCAGCTACATGCTCATGGAAGAGAAATAAGATGTGTAGGAATGGACACGTATATGTGAATTTTCTGTATGCATGTCAACACATTGCTACAAAAATAAATGTACTGTATACATACAAATGTGCATATGCTTTTTCGGTGTACTACAGTATTGTACTGTGTTGACTTTTCCCAGTAAACCTTAACCTACTGTTGAAATCGGTACCTGAAAAGCTCAGTGTGACACAAGAGCATTCAGCTAGACAAAACTGACATTCTTGTATAGTACACTAAGCAGTCAGTGTCAACAAAAACTGAAATTTGAAATGGTTACAATGACAGAGACATGGTTACAATGACAGAGACATGGTTACAATGACAGAGACATGGTTACAATGACAGAAACATGGTTGCAATGACAGAGACATGGTTGCAATGACAGAGACATGTTTGTAATGACAAAGACATGGTTGCAATGACAAAGACATGGTTGTAATGACAGAGACATGGTTGCAATGACAGAGACATGTTTGTAATGACAAAGACAAGGTTGCAATGACAGAAACATGGTTACAATGACAAAACATGGTTGTAATGACAGAGACATGGTTGCAATGACAGAGACATGTTTGTAATAACAAAGACAAGGTTGCAATGACAGAAACATGGTTACAATGACAAAGACATGGTTGTAATGACAGAGACATGGTTGCAATGACAGAGACATGTTTGTAATGACAAAGACAAGGTTGCAATGACAGAAACATGGTTACAATGACAAAGACATGGTTGTAATGACAGAGACATGGTTGTAATTACAGATATATGGTTGTGGCCTTTCTTAAGTTAGGGTAAAGATTAGATTTTAATGTAGGGACAAGCATGAACCTTGGTCAAACAATCACATGAGTTTCTACCTTAATTAACTAAATGATGTGTAATTAAATAATGTGTAATAAATGTATGTGTAATAAGAATAATTTCCCTTTAATTTTTACTGTCACTGTCTGTATTTGCCTGAAGAGAGACCCATCCATTTTCATTTGAGAGACCTAACTTTCTCAGGTATCCCTCATGACAAGTAATGTGCCCTCAGCAAGAGTCAACAGAATATTTGAATTTAAATGAATATTAAATAATATGTAGAATAATCACTTCTGTTCATATTTGACACGGGAACTCATTGGACCAACAGAGATTAGCTATAATCTCTGTGTAACACTATCTGATTGGTTGTTTAATTTTGTTCTGATCGTTTCCCCATCAATCTTCAGACTCCCATTTAATTTCTGCTATGGGTTTGCAAAGAAGTGTGTCTGATATGTATTCAAGAAAAATGCACATGTTGGCCTGATTTTATAGATGGATATTTACCAGGAGCATAAAGGCCTTAAAGTATTCAGGCAGTCTTTCCAATTTTCATGAATTTGAGAGTGGTAAAATGTCTCCTGCTTCATCAATCAGGTGTTCACCAAATAGTGAATTCCAGATACTGTATGATAAGATAAGTAATAAGTCCACAATCTGAAACCAAGTATATGTTTGCAAAAATCTTTTATTCAATGCAAAAAAGATTGTTGTGGCAACACAGTGAATTATAAAAGACTTGATCTTTTTTATTCAGCAGCTTCTTTGCCCTGAAAGTAGAAAGAAAAGAATGAATCATTAATTATATTAACATGAAATTTTTTTTTATATAAATTATATATATATATATATATATATATATATATAAATGTAATTCATGAAGAACAATATAATAGAAACCTGAATATACACTGTGTTTATATATGTATTATAAGTTCCAGACTGGAAATGCTGATTTGTAGAGATGGTCAATCCAGTTTAGTGAAACAGATTAGCATTGACCTTTAGTGAAACAGTTCAGTATTGATCTCTATGAATACTGAATCCTAACTAGTGCAGATAGGCAGTGTTGATAATATTATTTAGTCAGCTGTAGGTTTAGTAGCAGTTGTGTACCTTTCCAGCGTCGCGGGTCTTGGCTCTGAGCTTGTTGACCTGAGTCTCAGCGATGTCAGCACGCTCCTCTGCCTCCTCCAGCTCGTGCTGCACCTTCCTGAACTTAGACATGTGCTGATTGGCTGCTTCCTCCTGGGGGCGGGACAAGAGAGCCAGAGAGGAACATCAGCATTCAGAGTTCTTACACATTTCCTACAGATAGGAAATGTGTAAGCATGCAATCAAGACATTTAAATGCCAATTAAATTATATTATAATTCTATTAGGAGGGTCTACTAGGGATAATACATCTTTCAGTTATACTGTTTCAGAATATTTGACAAAAACATTGACTCACTGCTTCCTCAGCCTGCCTCTTGTAGGCCTTCACTTTCAACTGCAGCTTGTCTACCAGGTCCTGAAGTCTGGCAACATTCTTCTTGTCCTCCTCAGTCTGTGGAAGAAGATCAAAGAATCAATAAACCATTTTATTCACACATAAAACTGAATGTGTTAATGTGAAGAAGAACTTCTTCATACCTGGTAAGTCAGCTCCTTGACTCTGCGCTCATATTTTCGGACTCCCTTGATGGCGTCGACACCTCTTCTCTGCTCTGCCTCCACCTCTGTCTCCAACTCACGCACCTTTGAAGAAGAAATAAACAGTCATTTAAGGTGTACAGTTGTTATCATCTTCTTTTCTTAAATGTTCTTTTCAACACACAATTTTAATATCATCAAAAAACTTTCCAACAGTAAGTCTTCCAGTCCTCCATATTCCCCCAGTCCTCCATATAGCAAGTCTTCCTCCATAACTCACCCTGGACTCCAGTTTCTGGAGCTGCTTCTTGCCTCCCTTCATGGCCAGATTCTCAGCCTCATCCAGACGGTGCTGCAGGTCCTTGACTGTGACCTCCAGGTTCTTCTTCATCCTCTCCAGGTGAGAGCTGGTGTCCTGCTCCTTCTTCAGCTCCTCAGCCATCATGGCCGCCTGGAATGGTAGTTTGTTTTTTTAATTAGCATGAGACATAATTGCCCTCTCATATGACTGTTGTGAATAACCAGCCCAGGTTCTTGGGGACAATTCAAGAGGATATATTTCAAGGACTTACATCAGTGATGGCCTTCTTTGCCTTCTCCTCTGCATTCCTGGCCTCCTGGATGATGTCGTCCACCTCTCCCTGGACCTGTACCAGGTCAGATTCCAGCTTCTTCTTGGTGTTCAGAAGGCTGGTGTTCTGAAGGAGGAAACAAGACAGATTTCTTTAACTTTTCTTTTTTTATGTATTTTAAAAAACATATAAAAACCATACACATAATTCTAGGTCAGTGCTTGGTTAGAATTCATTTGAAATAGCTTTCAACCCATACCTGGGAGTGTAACAGTCCGACGCGCTCGCTGGCGTCAACCAGTTCAGTCTCTGCCACTTTGCGGCCTCTCTCTGTCTGCTCCAGAGCAACCCTCAGCTCCTCAATTTCAGCCACCATCAGACCGTTTCTACGCTCCACCATGGCTACCTGCTCCTTCATGTCATCTGCGGCGCGGACAGCATCATCAAGGTGCAGTTGGGCATCCTGTGGTGATTCACAATGACACAGGAGTTCATTAGGACTTGCAGAAGTGTGATTGGACCATTGACAGAAACAAATGGGTAAGAATTATCCAGTATAACTACATTTCTACAGTATATTAGTCAACTTGATTTAATTCCTTCTTTCCTTTTCATGAAACTGAATAATGATTCCAAATTAAATCCTTTCCCATGTTTAGGTTTCAGAGCCGGTTGTCCCACTCCCTTTACCTTGAGCTGTCCCTGGACGTTCCTCAGCTGCTTGGTGGCCTCAGCGGCCTGCCTGTTGGCGTGGCTCAGCTGGATCTCCATCTCGTTCAGGTCTCCCTCCATCTTCTTCTTCACCCTCAGGGCATCATTCCTGCTCCTGACCTCAGAGTCCAGGGTACTCTGCATGGAGTCAAGCACCCTCTGGCTGTTCCTCTTGATCTGCTCCATCTCTTCATCCTTCTCAGCGATCTTCCTGTCCACCTCACCCTTGACCTGGTTCAACTCCAGCTGCACGCGCAGAATCTTGGATTCCTCATGTTCCAGTGTTCCCTGGACGAAGAAGAACAAATACAAATTCAAAATGTCTACAGTAAAGAAAACAGACAGGAAGCATTGAACGGTGGTTTGCATTGACAAGTGACAATGCTTTTTCCATTAAACAGCTGTAGTCTATACCTCAGCCTCCTCTAGAGCGGTCTGGATCTCAGACTTCTCTGTCTCCACTGTCTTCTTGGCCTTCTCCAGCTCATGGATGCTCTTGCCAGTCTCTCCAAGCTGCTCAGTCAGGTCAGAGATCTCCTCTGCAGACACACAAACAAACAATGGAGCAGTTTAGAATGGGGAGATTTACAGTGGATGAATTAAGTCATACCATTTAATTGACAGGGCTTCATACAGTCTTTCATATCTGATAGCAATCAAAAGTAAATAAAAATGTATTTTATTTTAAATGTATATGAAACAGCCAGAAAGTAGCATGACAGGAATATTTATGATCTATTTTTCAAAAAACTGGCCAAACAAGATCCAAACAAAAATGCTGTTAAATGCTCACGTTGTAGGTTCTTGTTCTCTCTCTTCAGAGTTTCCAGATTATCCAGGGCCTCCTCGTAGGAGTTCTTCATCTTGAATAGTTCAGTGCTCATAGAGCGCGCCTCCTTCTGAGCTCCTTCCAGCTCAGCCTGACCCTCCTCATACTTCTGTTTCCACTCTGCCAGAACCTGGAAATCCAACAATTTTTATCATTAATGAAGAGTATCCTGGGAAATCCATGGAATTTATCATTAATGAGGAGTTTTTAATCAGGAAAATGCTACAATTATATTACAATTTATCATATAGCAGACAGAAGATTTGCCCCTTGGGTGAGATTCGTTCATTTTCACCTTGTCAAAGTTCCTCTGCTTCTTGTCGAGGTTGGCGGCCATTGCGTTGGCTCTCTCCACATCAATCATGAGGTCCTCCACCTCTCCCTGCAGTCTCTGCTTGGTCTTCTCCAGGGAGGCGCACTTGGAGTTGGTCGCCTCAATGGCCTCCTCAGCCTCCTGCAGACGTTGGGCCAGCTTCTTCCTGTTGGGCATCAGAAGTGTTGTTATGGTTTGGAAGAAACCTTGGAATACATGTTGATGTATTATTTTCCCAGAGCTTCCTGAACCCTACCAACCTCACCCTATATTTTAGTTTAGTGACTCACTTGGACTCCTCCAACTCCTCTGTACGCTGGATGGCATCAGTTTCATACTTGGTCCTCCACTGGGCCACCTCACTGTTGGCCTTGGACATGCCGCGCTGCAGCTCTGCCTTGGCCTCTTGCTCCTCCTCAAACTGCTCCCTCAGGAGGTCACAGTCATGGCGAGCAGACTGGACACTGTGAGCCAATGCATTTTTAGCCTGTGAGGAAGATGTAGATATAATCAAACTTATTCCAGTAGAGGTCTTTGCGATAAGTCTCTGAACTCTACTGGTCGGCAGGAATTCATTTTGTGTCCCTCACCTTGACCTCCTCCTCAATATGCCTCTTCAGCTCCTCCACCTGCTGGGTGAAAGCCTGTTTGCCTCTGGTCAGCTGAGACACCAGGGCTTCCTTCTCCTCCAGCTGACGACCAAACTCACCTGGAGGAACATAGACATTATGTTAATGGAGAATCTGTCATGTAATATTTAAATAATATAGAAACTGTTGTTCTTCCAAAAGAAAAACTTTGATTTGTAGTTCATTATACATAACTATCATATCTATTGCAATGTTACCATTTTCTGTCAGGAGTCTGGCCCTCTGTGCACTGATGTCATTAACTTGGCGAACATTCTCATCATTCTTGGTCTTGAGCTCACTCAGCTGGTCCTCAAGAGTACGGCACATCTTCTCCAGATTGCCCTGATAGGGAAACATTTTCCATTATTTTATTATATTTGACACTCCCGTCAAGTTAAGTTAACTTGAATGTTAATATAGTTGACCCTTGTCAAATCTGCTTGTCCAAAGATCAGTACTCACCTTAGCCTTGGCAACTGCCTCCATGTTGCTGGAGAGGTCATCGATCTCCATCTTGTACTCGCTCTTCTCCTTCTCCAGCTTCTGCTTGACACGCTGCAGGTTGTCGATCTGCTCCCCGAGTTCAGCCACGCTGTCGGCCTGCTTCTTGCGCAGAGCAGCGGCTGTGGATTCATGCTGCAGGGTGGACTCTTCTAGATCACGACGCAGCTTCTGGAACTCAGCCTCGCGCTTCTTGTTCATTTCAATCTGAGCAGCAGTGGCTCCTCCGGCCTCCTCCAGCCTCTCACTGATCTCCTCGAGTTCCCTGGAGAGATCGGCCCTTTGCTTCTCAACCTTGGCCCTGGCTGCACGCTCAGCCTCAATCTCCTCCTCCAGCTCCTCAATACGGGCCTACAACACATGAACACAACATGAAACCACTGAATACACTGTGTAAATCTTGTGGAAATTATACATAGCCAATTCCAGAAATACATTCAGTGTCCATGTTGTCCCATGTTCAGTGTCCCATGTTCAACAGCAAGAAGCATCATGTTCCAATGTACTGAGACATAAGAAGGCACCAGAGGTGCTAGCAGAATATATGTTCTTTAGGATTTTTTTGGTGTGTGCTTTCGTCTGGTGTCAGCTCAGATTCTGCACTCTACCTGGAGTTCCTTGATCTTCTTCTGCAGCTGAGCTCCCAGAGACTGCTCATCCTCAATCTTGCTGAGGAGCTGTGTTGTCTCAAACTCCTTCCTATGAAACACAAATGGGTTGGGTGCAGAGTTGGTTTTAGAATGATAGCGTTAATGCGATGTACCGAGCGATTAACTTGTCTCTTATGAATCACAGGTAAATGCTCATTTACCATTACTTGAATTAGTGAAGAACAATCATTATTTTTTTATCAATTTGGCAGTTAATACTGAGGTAATTTGTTAACGTTTACTTCTTGATCTTCTCGTCGGACTGCTGCTTGTCATTCTCCAGGTCCATTATGGACTCCTGGGCCAGTTTCAGATCTCCTTCCAACTTTCTCTTGGCTCTCTCAAGGTCCATGCGGAGCTTCTTCTCTTGTTCCAGAGAACCCTCAATCTATAAAAACACATGTATTGTTGAAATTTCAACGACTAAAAGTAATATCATCTTTCTTACTATCTAGTCCAAAATGTCCATCTCCACTCACGTCGTCCACTTGCTGTTCCAGCTTGGTCTTGGCCTTGGTCAGAGTGTTGACTTTGTCCTCCTCTGCCTGCAGGTCATCCAGGGTCTGTTGGTGGGCCTCCTGGAGGGCTTTCTTCTCCTTGGTCAGCTTGGCTACACTTTCTTCTACAGACGACATCTCCTCTGTCAGGTTTTTCACCTGAAAACAGACACACCAAAAGTACACTTCGTTAAACTTTGGATTTCATGTCTGTGTTTTGACTTGATTCACTTCTGCCGATTAAGGCTTTCAATAGCAGTGGTTTTTAAAACCAGTGGAACTAGGATTCCTGGAGGTCCTTGGCCCCTCCACAGGGGTTACTTGAGAAGACCTATGAGACTATGGGCTTACTGGTAAATGACAGATGAGGTGAACCAATGTTTTATTCTAAGTCACAATACCTTGTTTTCAGTGGCATGTTTCTCCTTCTCCACTTTGGCCAGGGTGAGCTCCAGGTCATCAATGTCCTTCTTCAGCTCAGAACATTCATCCTCCAGCTTCCTCTTCTTGGCAGTCAACTCAGCATTCATCTCCTCCTCATCTTCCAGCCTCTCGGTCGTTTCTTTGAGTTTGGCCTCCATCTGGATCTTACTCTTGATGAGCCCCTCACACCTTTCCTCTGCATCATTCAGATTCTCAGAATCCTGTTTTCAGAATAGGAGGACAAAATATAATGCCCCTTTGTCTATGATATTAGTAAAAGAGATTAGAATAAGGGCAAAGTCTTTGATTCCATAAGTTAATGTGTTTATATGTGTGGGTTGTTTCCCACTCACAGATGCAACTTGGAGTGCCAGGTCATTTTTCTCCTGAACCAGGGCCACCATCTTCTCCTCCAACTCCTTCTTCTTGGCCAAAGCCTTGGCTAGGTCTCCTTTCATCTTCTCATAGTTCTCCTTCATGTTGGCCAACTCCTTCTCAGTCTCAGCGCTCTTCAGCAGAGGCTTGATCTTGTAATAAACCTTCATCCATGGCCAGTGTTTCACATTCATGAATGAGCGGATGTTGTACTGGATGGAGTAGATGGACTCTCTGGTTGATAAAAGGGAAAGAGATGGATGAATTAACCCAAAATATTTTTGGATGAATAAACCCAAAATATTACAAAAAGGCATTAAATGTAAGCGTAAACTGCACACAATAGAAACATTTATAATAGATGGACAGTCCTTGCATCCATGTATGAATAAAAACATTCTCAAGGCCCAACACTCTTGTTATGGTTTGAATGAAGGCTGAAAATACATTACTTAAAGGTGGTTCATAGAAAGCTTTGTCAAGATGTCCACTATTCCTCACCTCCTCTCCATCATCTTGGAGAACTCTCTCCTCATGAGGAATCCACGGCTAAGAGCCTGGAGCATGCCGACCAGGGAGGCCAGCTTCTCATCTCTCATCTCCTCCAGCACACCCAGAAGACCGGCTTTGAAGAACACCTGAGAGACAGATAGACATGGCCAACTATGAAACCACAGTCAGACGGTGACACAGAAATAGTTTCATCAAAATATGTGAATTACACAAACAGACCATTGGATGAAAACACATTCTATTATAGGATGGATAAACCAACTACAGATAATTGGAATGGTTGCGCTATCACATATAAATACAGTTGTGTGTGAAGCTTCTGCTGAGGGTGTTTGACTGACCTTGGTGTGTCCAAACTTGTAATCCTCATGATTCACATCAATGGACCCAAGCAGCT
>JACXGI010004290.1:0-31021 GCA_016801175.1 Esox masquinongy
CCAAGCTGCAAACACAATGACTGACCAAGGGCAAACAGAAGAGAGCAAACTATATAGGGAGCTAACGAGAACTAAACAACAAACAGGTGAAATCAATCAGAACAGGCACAGGTTGCGGGTAAGGACACAAACCAAACATAACAGGGCTACATTCAAAACCAAAGCCAAACCAAAACAGAACAGAACAGAACGTCACACTAATAAAGGTCTTTGGACAGAGAGCTCAACTATTATATACATGTGCAACAGAATGAAAGTGTGCGGAAACAATTTACCAGTGACACCTGATAACACTAACACAAATCTATTAAACTGTAATAACTCATAACTGTAATTAACTGTAATAACTCATAATTACAATATAATAAGAAACCCATAGAAATGTACTTATAGAAGTGATTCATTATAATCTGCAACTGCTTATGCACAAAGGCTTACCAATTAATTACTTACCAATGACTGTGCACTTTAGATGCAAAATGCATCTAAAGTCAATGTTGTATTAGTAATTAAGTAAACAATGCTTGTACACTGTACATTAACCATGCTAACAACCTGGCTCTCATTGTTAACATATTATTACACCACAGTATACGTAACATCTGCATGGTTTTACTAGGTATTACACAGAATTTGGGTAGTATAAATTATGTGTATTTTGTAATTAGATAGTACCTACAAAGTATGTTATCCATCCTGAAAGTCTAATCATCAGCTTCTAAAATTGCATACATTTTCATCCTGCTGTCATACTGAAACTCTGTGGGAATCAAACCCACATCCCTGAAGGTTTCTAAGTACCATGCTCTACCAACTGGGGTAACCAAGAACAGAAGACTAATAAACATTATTGGACCACTTAGTGCTACATATATGTAACATCTGCAAACATTCAAGGTTTTCTCTAGTTGTTACTGTACCTATGAGCAACTTCAGTATTTTTAATCCCAAGCCAAATATCTACTAACAAGAAGAGCATCCACTTTAACCAGCATCCACTTTAACCAAATGTAAAAATACATTACACTTCTGACATAATAATGCCTTTTATTGTTAGATTAATACATTTACTATTTTGATTAGATTAAACAAACATAGCAAATATAACAGTTTGTTGTGGAATGTCTCTAAATTATAGATTTTTTGTGAGGGATTTAAATAGATTTGTTAAACTGTGCAGACTCAAATACCGGATTAAGGCACGATGAAATATTTACGTTAGATTAGGCCTATGAACTTCATTTACACCTAACAATGGTAGTGTGAATAAGCAACGTATTACTGTAAGCTAGAATGTACAGCGCAGGAAAGCAGTACAGTTTAGTTCAGTTTCAGTAAAAGAAAATTGAATAATTAACAGGCCTACCATTACTGTCAGACTCACAGCACACAGAATGTCAGGGGTTAGTGTTGAGCACTGGAATGATACAGGATGATCGTAATCCAATGACTCAATCAGTTCCATTTCAAAGGAGAGCCATGACAAATGGTTCAGACAACCTGTCTGCATGGATGGCCTTTTGCACCTTTTGATCCCCTTAACAGTGGAGAGCAGATGTGATAAAGTGCAGCTGGTGATAGGTAGAGTGATAATGACTCAAAGGAGCCTCGTCATGATTGGAAAAATTGATCTGGGAGAGGTGTCAAGCAACTCTATGAATGATGGATAGAACTAACCTTTATGTAGCCAATCTTTAGTTTGTGCTGCTGTATAAAACTGCATACTCAACAGAATATTAATTTAACAATCTATGAATATACTATACCTAACAATTTGAAAGATGCAAACATTTTGCCCTGCAAATATACAATTCTACTGGCACTGTTACTGTATTAAGCTAGTGTACTGATAAATTACTAAAATTACTAAATTGCCTACAGTAAGTCATAATTTTGGTGGGTCCAAACTCACTATTTTTTCAAAAGAAAAACAAAATATGTTGTTTGCAGTATTCAACCACTGAGGTGCCGAAGCTCCCAGTTTACACAGTCAACAACTTTGAAGCATTAACGTTTTCATGTTTTCTGGACAAAAAAACAATCTTGAAGGATTATTGATCTGGCTGTGAATCTGAAGGAAAATGACCAAAGAGCATTCTCAACAAGAAATACCAGGTGTATAAGTCTAACTGTGAATGACAGTAAAGAAACAGTTACTTCTACTCAAGCTGATGAGACATTTTTGAAACTCCATGATATCTGATATATTTTACTTCATCCTGAACTGATGAATTGTAGGACCACATAGCCCTCATTCCCTTTCATCCTTCTCTGGTACAACATTAATAATATTGATGACTTAATTAGGCTAGATATATAGATTTTTTTAATAACTGTGACATTTAAACAGAGCTTGGTTACCATCATTCCCAAGGGAATTGATTACCACCTAAATTAGGAATAGATTGAAAATCTTGGGACCCAGATCAACCGGTTATGTTCAAAGTGTTTAAATGAACTCATAAGGTAACAGCTGGTTTCTTCATCTTAGTCTTATTTTCATTTATCTATCATTTATTCTGCTTTGGTTTATTTGGTTTTTAGTCAAGGATAAGTCTTAATCTATGTCTGCAAAACCAGCCCTAAATGTGCATGCTTGAGATGTACCAATAGATACTAAAGGTTTTCCAGACAGAATAATACCACAAGAATGGCCCTGTGTAACTGCTTCCAAATGGATGAACATTGTGGCACTTAACACAGACACTTGAATACAGTCAGACCCTGTTCAAGGACAGCCTGTTTTTGTTACGATACCAAGGCTACTGTATTGGTTACTTTATGCCTATCAACCAAAGCTGTTAAAACTTTATCTATAAGCCCACATTAACTTTCTTCACACAGCAAATTCTCCAGTGTGAAAGGGGTTACATGTAGAATTTTTGCATTGTAATATCTGAAAATGTCCATAATATTTCTGCAGTAGTAGAGGAATGATAGTCTATCACATGTAATTACCAGAAATGATGAAGGTGTATACAAGAGTGCATCCTAAAATGCAGAATGTCTATTGACCAACAGAAGGAGCTCTGGCATCTGTTGGCAAATAGAAAAGCAGCACGCTCCCCCTCTTCCATCTGCTCCACAAAGCCATATGATTATCTCCCCTCAAACAAGCATTTGCAGCAAGCAAAATTCCTTGGTCATTTCCTGGTTGCTAAAACTCAACACAGTTTACTCAAGTTCACTTTTGTTCAAGTGAGTGCACAAGCAGAGACTAGTATGGAATCATTGTGGCATTTTTATATTTTCAAAATATCCAAAATGAGGTTTTTACACCTTTTGTAAACTGGTCAACCTAAAGTAAAATGTTTTTCAACAGTTGTTAGTGTAAATCAAGTAACTTAGTTTTTTTCAATTGCTTAAGCACAATTTTGAAAACAGGCCCCGGTTTTTCAAACCTCTTCACACAATTAGCACAACACTACACCAAAGTAGCACAACACCTCAGATCATTTGCAAAATGGAACACTTTTGTCAAAACTATACAATGTCTTATAAAAACCTTTTTTTTTGTCATAACAAACCCAACCATCATATGGTCTGATTCTGTTTGAATCAGTCAAACACTCCTATGCTCAACCTAAAATACTTTTAGCATTTACACAGTAAATGCTAAAGTGTGACAAATCCACCCTTGTATGGATGCTGCTTCAATTTGATCACATGCTTCTTCCATAGCTTAAATGAGGGCCATCTGGACATAGGGCCAGAGATCATAAACCTTCCAGCGCCATGCTGAGAAGAACTCCTCAATGGGGTTTAGGAAGGGGTAGTATGGTGGAAGGTATTGAACTGTAAATTGTGGGTGTTGATGAAACCAGTTTTGGACCAGAGCAGAACGATGGACAGCTACATTGTCCCAGACGACAATGTATTGCATCTGGTCCCTTTGGTTTACTGCTGTGATAATATTGTGTAAGCTGTCTAAAAATGTAAGAATGAGGTCAGTGTTGTAAGGACCCAAGTTGGCATGGCGGTGGAGGACCCCATTCTGTGTAATGGCAGCACAAAGGGTAATGTTACCCCCACGTTGCCCTGGTACATTGACAATAGTCCTGTGGCCAATGATGTTTCTTCCCCTTCTTCTCACCGTTGTCAGGTTAAATTCAGCCTCATCACAGTGTTTTGCAAATCACTGTGTGTAAGGTTTTGCTAATTGTGGGAAAGTTTTAATTTTAGTGTGTAAGCAATTGAAAAAAACTGTAACTCAAATAAAGTGCCCTCTACTATTATAGGCACCCTTGTGTCAGGTCCCGGCTGGGGTCCTCTAGGCATCTCTATGCATCTGGGGACCAAAGTCAGGGCCTCACCACAGATGTTCCTCGTGGTATCTCGGTGCTCCCTTTTTGAGTGTCCCCAATTGGAGGCAGCTGTCCCTCATCGCCTCTGATTGGGGACCCTATTTAAGTTGCCCTTATTTTCCTCAGTTTGTGGTTTATTATTTGTGTTATTCGTTATGCATCAGTTCACAGTTGTAACACTCCTTAGTTTCCTTTTGTTTCATTTAATACTAAAAGAAGAAGGAATTAAAGGATGTTTAACCAACCTCACTCTGCTCCACGTCTCCTGCTTCCAACCAACTGTGACACCTTGAGCAAAACAGGCTGCAAAAAAATGTCTTTGCTGATTTTCCATTTGGTCCTATATTGAAAATATATAAAAAGATCAAACCTTCAATTGAAGTAAAATGATTGAAAGAAATAAATCTGAAAAAAATATTTTTCTCCAAAATGTGCCACAGTTACTGGCCCCCTTAGAAGTTCTTATAAGTATTCCCATTCATATTTTAGGTTAAGTTCCCTTGTGTGATTAGGAACACTTAAGTGGTAAGTGTTCCTAATGAATTCTTGTTTCACTGGGGTATAAATATGGGGTGACACACCATGGGAAAGACCCAAGAATACAGTAATGATGTGTGAAAATGTTGTTGAGCAGCAGAAATCATGAAAAGGCCGTAAGAAAGTATCTCAACGGTTGGAAATCCCCATTTATTCTATCAGGGCAATAATTAAGAAGTTTAAAGCAACTGGATTATGTTAACAACCTGCCTGGAAGCCTGGAAGAGGACATGTGTCACGCACAGTGAAAAGGATGGTTCGAGTGGCCAAAGAATCTCCAAGGATCACAGCTGGAGAAATGCAGAAGTTAGTTGGGCCTTGGGGTCATGAAGTCTCCACATCAACGATCAGATGCCACCTACATAACCACAAGGTTGTTCGGGAGGATTGCCATAAAAAGCCTTTACTGTCATAAAACAACAAACTAAAACACTTACAGTTTGCCAAACGTTACTGGAACTCAAAAGTACTGGGTTCTATGATCAGATGATAACAAAATAGAGCTTTTTGAAAACAAACACCAGAGGTGGGTTTGGCGTGAACATATAGTCATGCAGAAAAGTACCCTTCTCCCACTGTGAAGTATGGTGGTGGATCTTTGATATTGTGGGGCCGTATTTCTTCCAAAGGCCCTGGACAACTTGTTAGGATATATAGTATAATGGATTCCATCAAGTACCAGCAAATATTAAATTGAAACCTGACTGCCTCTGCTAGAAAGCTTGAACTGGGCTGTGTTCCAGCTTCCAGGAGAACAATGATCCAAAGCACACCTCAAAATCAACACCAAAAAGATTCACTGGACCACAGAATCAAGGTTTTACCATGGCAATCCCAGTCCCCTGACCTAAATCCCATAGAAAACCTGTGGGATGAATTGAAGAGGAGACTCCACAAGTATTGACTGGAATCTGAAGGATTTGGAGAGATTCTGTAAAAAGGAATGGTCTCAGATCCTTTGCCATGTGTTCTCCAACCTCATTACGCATACAGTAAGGAGAGAAGACTCAGAGCTGTTATCTTCAAAGGGAGGTTGCACAAAGTATTAAATTAAGGGTTTCCCATAATTCTAGAACACATATTTCAGAAAAATATCTGCTTTATGATATTTTTTCTTTAATTAAAGGTTTGATTTTTGCTAATGTTTTGAATGAAAGATCAAGAGGATGAAAGATGAAGAGGACAGATTTTTTCCACAGCCCATTTTGCTAATTCTTTTCAAGGGTGCCAATATCAGTGGAGGGCACTGTAACCTTTTAAATCAACTTTGAGAGCAAGGTTGCCAGATTTTATTGACAGTATACCAATCACAGCCTAAGTCACGCAGACTCCACAATTTTTTTTTTCTAGAAAACTATATCTATTGTTATAATGTTATCAACTTGCTCACACACTATAATTAAAAATAGCCAAATTGGGCTAGAAATTGTGCCATCTGACAACACTGATTGAGAATCTAAAATGTAATGCTTTTGAAGTGTGTATAAGTTGACACTGTTCAAGTAAAATGTGCGAACAGTTTTACAGTATTTTTTGGCAGGGTTTACAAAATATTTTATATACAGTTTAGCTGAATCTTGTATTCTGATAAAATACTGCGATTTCCAACCCCATTAATACAGTGAGGAACATTCTCTTGCCAGTTCTTTACAATGTGACGGTCACTTTGAAAGAAAAATAACGGGAATTCTCTATGATCCACACAGACTAGCAATGTACAACAGAATGACAATGTGCCTTCATGTCAGATATCTCAAAGCCCTTTTTCTGACCACAGAGAAAGGGTACTGAATGACAGATAGATGCTACAGAACCTCCTCACTGCCTAACAAGCATGCAAAAAGCATTACATCGAAAGGAAGGTGACCAGATTGGTGTTTGGGTGATGGGCTGGGACTAGGAGTGTGGTGGTGGGAATGGGGATGTCAGGGGCCTCAGACCTAATGGGGTGGATTTCATGCTACCTGTGGACAGTCATTATAACTGGTCCATAGCAGACTTTTACACCTGAGGGCAACAAATACCAGGCTTTTGTAACATTCTAGATGTTTCCTTGTGTTGCTTTATATCCTTTCAAAACAAATATGTGGTCAATTACATCACTGGAAACTATTTCCATTTTAAAATAGTACAGTATAAAATGTTTAGTTGTATGTAGATGGCTTACTGTTGGTTTAAATATAGGGCATACAGTAATATTGCAAAAAATGTCTAAGAGGCCAATTCAATGAGATCCGCATTGGCCAATATCTACATAATGGTTGTTGGGTAACAATCCTATGCAGTATCTACTACATTTTGATTAGGCTGATATAAGTCGGATCTATTTTGACTAATGATTTTTTCAGTTTTAATGATCTTTTTATTTCAATAAGCTATACAGCCTAAGCTTTCTTGCTCTGATCTTCTAATGTAAATGAGATGTGTCCGGCTTCTTCACGAACACACAAGCGGCTATTTTGACAGATGAAATGAGTGACAGTTGAAACCACTTTGACAGTTTAAACGAGCCAAGGAGCCCTACCTCCCAAATGATGAAAGCCTGGCTCAACCCTGACTACCATGAATAGCACTAAATAGATTTTCTCTGCTTAAAATGCACCTCTGCATCCAGTTCCATACAGCAGTAATTTAACAATCCATTTGTATTATATCCCTCCAGGCATTGTCACTGTGAACTATAAGTGAAGGGTTCAGTTCCTTTGATATGCTCCTTCATTGGGAGGCTCCTCTCCTACCAGCTCCTTACAGCGGTAACTTTACTGTCCAATTTGGATAAGTCCCTCAGGGTGTTGTTGCTGTGTACTGTCACGGCAGGGTCTTCTTTACCTGTGTGTTAGCTATAGAAACATTAGAGAAAAAAGCATATCTGTTGATTATTAAAATGCATTGAAAGGTTGCCACTTAATGGGGAGAATTTTTACCTCGCCGTATTTAAATTCATAGACATTCCCATTGTGCAGAGTTCTTGGAAGCAAGTTTATTAGTTTAATGTGTCTATGAAGTGTGCAATGGTTTTCCTTTTACGCATCTGCACAATTATATCTCTGTGAGTGTGTAAACGGACCATGCAATGACTTACTCTCTGTGAGTGTGCAATGACGTTACAACCCTGTTTCTAAATAACTGCAAAATGTAGATAAAAACAGAATGCAATGATGTGCAAATCATTTAAATCATATATTCAATAGAAAATAGTACCAAGACAACATATCAAATGTTGAAACTGAGAAATGCTTTTGTTTCTTGGAAAAAACATGCTCACTTTGAATTTGATGCCAGCAACATGTTTCAAAAAAGCTGGGACAGAGGCACCAAACGACTGGAAATGTTGTGTAATGCTGAAAAACTAAACCTGTTGGAATATCACACAGCTAATTAGGTCAATTGGCAACAGGTCAGATTGGGTATTAAAAGATCATTCCAGAGAGGATGGGCCAGTTAGAAGTTAGGATGGGGAGGGGTTCACCACATTGTGAAAGACTGCACAGGCAAATCTGTAGTGAACATCACTGCAAGGCTCAGGAACACTTCTGAAAGCAATTGTCTATGAACACAGTACAACGCAGTATCCACAAATGCAAGTTAAAACTCTACCATACAAAGAAAATACCATGCATAAACAGCATCCAGAAACGCCAGCACCTTCTTTGGCCCCAAGTTCATTTTAGATGGACTGTGGTGAAGTGAAAAACTGTCCTGTGGTCTAACAAATCAAAATTTTAGATTCTTTTCAGGAATCGTGCATCCTGCGGACTAAAGAGAAGAGGGACCATCTGGCTTGTTATCAGAGCACAGTGCAAAAGCCAACATCTTTGATGGTATGGGGTGCATTAGTGCACATGGCATGGGTGACTTGCACATATGTGAAGGCACCATAAATGCTGAACAATATATACAGGTGTTGGAGCAACATATATCCTGCCATCCAGACAACGTCTTTTTGGGGAAGGCCTTGCTTATTTCAGCAGGACAATGCCAAACCACATTCTACAAGTATCACAACAGTATGGCTCTGTAGTCCGGGTGCTAAACTGGCCTGACTGCAGTTTTATTTACATTTTACACCGCGTCCCAACTTTTTTGGAAACAGGGTTGTACTTTGTGAATGTTGTTGCACAAATATTTGTATTCTATACGTCAGAAAGCTAAGCTAAGGTGGGCATACTATCTCATTTTCAGTACAGTACCTTGTGGAAATAATGTGACCAGTCAATTGGTATAATGAATCTAACCTTATCTCTGTAATTTCCCACTGCAGTTTTACAATAAGAAAGGTTAAGTAAAGACCCTTCAACTACAATCTGATTTGGGATTTATTGAATCTGTTAAGCTACCTTCCTAGTCTGGTAAATGAGCTAATTTGTGAGCGCAGAGTACCTAGTATCCCAATCAAGACATGAATGTCTACCGGCCTTGGAACTTCATAGCATATCCCACTGGTTTGTAGCTGAGAACTGTTACCACAGGGTTTAGGTTCCTTTGTTGCAGATATGAGTGATTGCAAAAACAGACTGATTAGGCCCCAGTGCTAGACTTGTGTTCCAGGCCATGCCCTCATTGATTTGGCTTCAGAATCTCAGAATCTCTTATCCCCTACAAGTTGTGCCTGTTGTTTCTCAGCCTAAGTCATGCTTCTGCTACTCTCATCGGTCCCAGCTTGTTTGATTTCTGTCACCAGGTGCACTACACCAACTACACTCAAGGGATGGGTCAGGTTCTGGCAAAAGGGAATGTAGTATGAGCTTCTCCTTTATCCCTGGGACATTGGCTCTGTCCATAGATCGTGTTACAGGTGGAGGAGATGAGGAATGGTCTGGCATTCCAGAGTAGCCAGCCAAGAGCCCAACCCCAATCCTAAACTGGCTTGACCCTTGACAACATCGACAGTTTGTTGTTGAAAGGGACTGGGAGTCTCCTGTGAGACGAGCTGAATAAGATTCATCCCGGCCAACCACAAACATTTTCTGTTGCCATGGTAAAGGAATCCTTTACCAAAATGCCATAGTTCTTTCATTTCTGGATAATTTGTGGGTGGATTGGTCGCAATCAGCAAGTGCACTGTATAGGCACATGCTGTAGCTAACTCAATCAAATTTATTTATAAAGCCCTTTTTACATCAGCAGTTGTCACAAAGTGCTTTTACAAAACACCCAGCCTGAAACCCCAAGGAGCAAGCATAAACAATGTTGAAGCACAGTGGCTAGGAAAAACTCCCAAAGAGTGGCCGAAATTTAGGAAGAAACCTAGAGAGGAACCAGGCTCAGTGGGGTGACCAATCCTCTTCTGGTTGTGCCAGGTGAACATTTTAAGAGTACAAGTTGTAATAATTAGTAAATGCATTTGGGTTGTGTCCAGAGTCTATAAACCCTAGGCCAGATCAGAAGCATGACCAGATGGACAAGGCCAGGGACAACCGGTAGAGGGGGGGTGGTTATCAGACTGGCAGCTCGTCAGGTATTGTTTTGATCTGCAACACAGTCAGGAGGACTTTGGACAGTGGCGGCAGCGTGTCTTTAGAGCCTGGTACTCAGGAGGTGCGGGCCAAGACCTCATGTTGAACGGAGCAGGAGACAAGAAAATCTAGAGTGCATTCCTTAGGTTTACATGGTTTTACAGTGGAGAAGGAGAACTGACCCTACTCCCCCCGGCACATTAATATAGCAGCGTAAAACATTGGGGCTGAGACAGGGGGGTCCAGTGACACTGTGGCCCTATCCAGGGGAGGCCCCAGACAGGGCCCAACAGGCAGGAAGTCAATCTACCCACGTTGCCAAGCATCAACCAAAGGAACACCAATCGCAACCACCTTGAAATGAGGGTTAACTAGCTACCTAAAAAATGAACCGTCATTCAGACTAGTGTTTGAAGTTATACTGAAGTATTTCTAATTGATTTTCTAGCAACATTAAGTTAGCCAATTAAGCTAACCCACTCAAGATGGGTTAAATGTACGAACACAAACATCTTTTGGAGTTAACAATAGTTTATTTGCTAGCCAGATCTTACAGATAATATGTCAGGCAATTAACTTTAGTTTGCCATTTAGTACTCTGAGAAGATAGCACTATCTGTATAAATGGATAAAAGATTGCTTCACTGCAAACATGCAAACTTGTCACTTTTCGGTGATATTCACAGTTTTGATGAATACGCTATCCACGTGAATTTTGTAGATCCAAAAAGAAAGTACTTGGGGAAGGTCTGATATATTTTAATATTTAGAGTTCTGAGCTTGATGCAAGACTCATATCAGAGTGCATAGTCCACTTCACCTAGCATATCAGCCAGCTATCCATCCAAACACTCATGCCAAAAGGTAAATATTTCACTGTCACGCAACCTGTAACCCAAACAGCACAGCATTACTTAGGAGCCCATGTCTTCAGCCTTATACCCAACTTTAAAGCTTCATTAATACTTCCACATGGAAGCATGTGCATGTTCACCAGCGCATACATTTGGTTTGCTTTGGGGGGTGGATTTTGTGCTTTGATCGAGGGAATTTCCACTGTTCACGTACATTATTTTTGGGCTTTCTTTGGTTTTGCTTAAGTTTTGGATTGTGATTGGTCAGAAGATTGTGCACCTCTCTTTCTCCCAGGGTAATATTACCGCCCTCGTCCTCCTCCCCTCACTTTTTTTGGAATGAAAAATTAGAAGTATAGTATGCAGGCACACCACTTTTCAATAAAAAGCTTGGTAGTTACAGTATTAATAAACCATTATGTACTTTTTAAAGAAAATGTGATCTGTACACAGGCATCAGGCATGCACGCTCCACCAATGTAGCTCAAGATTATTAAACTAAAAGTTCTGTTGTGATGGATGTGATTCAAAACAAATAATGACACTTCAGTGTACTTACCATGTTTGGAAAGTGTAGATAAATAATTTCATTTTATAATGAGTGTGATTTTTCTTGCATGGCAAACAATATATAGTCATGCTATTAGCTAGCTAGGTAAAAGGTTTGGAGAGCACAGGTAGAATTTACCAGAAATAAACTACAAGCACAGCAGACTTCCAAATAATCAAAATAAAAGTAGGATACAGTGTTTTCTAATCAGTGTAACTGTAAGCTATATTATGAATCAAAAATAGTTCTCTGGTGCTCCTGATGGGTTCAAATTTTGTTGGTGCTGTAACTTTTGGGAGCAAGTATGGGTCTGTGCATGTACTGTACGTGGATGTACAGTATCTCACAAAAGTGAGTACACCCCTCACATTTTTGTAAATATTTGATTATATCTTTTCATGTGACAACACTGAAGAAATGACACTTTGCTACAATGTAAAGTAGTGAGTGTACAGCTTGTATAACATATGCTGTCCCCTCAAAATAACACAAGACACAGCCATTAATGTCTAAACCGCTGGCAACAAAAGTGAGTACACCCCTAAGTGAAAATGTCCAAATTGGGCCCAAAGTGTCAATATTTTGTGTGGCAACCATTATTTTCCAGCACTGCCTTAACCCTCTTGGGCATGGAGTTCACCAGAGCTTCACAGGTTGCCACTGGAGTCCTCTTCCACTCCTCCATGACGACATCACGGAGCTGGTGGATGTTAGAGACCTTGCGCTCCTCCACCTTCCGTTTGAGGATGCCCCAGAGAGGCTCAATAGGGTTTAGGTCTGGAGACATGCTTGGCCAGTCCATCACTTATACCCTCAGCTTCTTTAGCAAGGCAGTGGTCGTCTTGGAGGTGTGTTTGGGGTCGTTATCATGTTGGAATACTGCCCTGTGGCCCAGTCTCCGAAGGGAAGGATCATGCTCTGCTTCAGAATGTCACAGTACATGTTGGCATGCGGGCTTTCTTGTGCATCATCTTTAGAAGAGGCTTCCTTCTGAGACGACTGCCATGCAGACCAATTTGATGCAGTGTGCGGCGTATGGTCTGAGCACTAACAGGCTGACCCCCCACCCCTTCAACCTCTGCAGCAATGCAGGCAGCACTCATACGTTTATTTCCCAAAGACAACCTCTGGATATGACGCTGAGCACGTGCACTCAACTTCTTTGGTCGACCATAGCGAGGCCTGTTCTGAGTGGAACCTGTCCTGTTAAACCGTTGTATTGTCTTGGCCACCGTGCTGCAGCTCAGTTTCAGGGTCTTGGCAATCTTCTTATAGCCTAGGCCATCTTTATGTAGAGCAACAATTCTTTTTGCAGATCCTCAGAGAGTTCTTTGCCATGAGGTGCCATGTTGAACTTCCAGTGACCAGTATGAGGGAGTGTGAGAGCGATAACACCAAAATTTAACACACCTGCTCCCCATTCACACCTGAGACCTTATAACACTAACGAGTCACATGACACCGGGGAGGGAAAATGGCTAATTGGGCCCAATTTGGACATTTTCAGTTAGGGGTGTACTCACTTTTGTTGCCAGCGGTTTACACATTAATTGCTGTGTGTTGAGTTATTTTGAGGGGACAGCAAATTTACACTGTTCTACAAACAAGCTGTACACACTACTTTACATTGTAGTGAAGTGTCATTTCTTCAGTGTTGTCATATGAAAAGATATAATCAAATATTTGCAAAAATGTGAGGGGTGTACTCACTTTTGTGTGATACTGTATGTGTTTGAGAGAATACAGTGCATTCAGAAAGTATTACAGCCTTTTCAGTAATGCCCAAGCTAAAAAATCTATTTAGAAAAATCAAAAACATACATTTAAATCAGAAACAAATGTTTCAATCAAGCAAAATAATCTGCCATCGAGGTGAGAAAATGTTACTTGTAAATCTAATTAAGAAACCTCCATTTACGCATAGTATCCCAGTCACAGATTAATCCAAGTACTGGACCAAAAACCAAGCTCTATGGAAAATCCCCATGGTACTTTAATTGTAGTCCTGGATTTTATTTGTTTCTGAGAAACTGACCTTTACAGTCTAAAAACAACAATATCAGGCTTGTTCAGATTTCTAATTGCGTCTGAATTAGACTATAACGTTTGTTTCACCCCTCTGCCAGATTTATTTTGTTGAATAATTCAAAATTTTCTGGGGGTTTATAACTGTGTTATTTGTTGACATTTTAGTTTGTTTTTGAAAACTTGTCATGCACTATATGACAGTTATTCCAAATGAGGATTATATCAGATCGAGATCTAAATACAATATTGCTTCTCACTTCAGAGGCGCAACTAGTACATTTAGCCTAATTTAGCCTAATATGTGAAAGAAAAGCACATTCTTTGTAATTAACACTGCTTGGACAACTAGATGTTGATGTTATTTTAATGGACAAAAAAAAAAAATATATATTTTTTATTTTAATGGACAAAAACAAGGACATTTCTAAGTGACCCCAAACTTATAAATGGTAGTGTATTCTGAGTTCCTCCCTCCCACTCCTTTCTCCCCCTTTCTACCTGCTCCGTTTCTTCTCTCATTTTCAATGCAAGAGGGTCCTGCCTATTTTGCAATCATTTCTTTTGTGTAGGCCAAACAAATTTGCTTTGTGAAAGACCCCTTGAGTGATTCCTTCTCTTAGCAGGGTCCTGACCTCAGAGCATATCCCTGTTTAATGCCCCCCAAGCAGCTTTTCTCCTCCAGCTTATAGGCCGAGGTGAGCAGAAGCATCCTGAAGAAGACAGGGTCTGTGTTCCAAATGGTACTTAAATTCCTATATAGTGCACTACTTTTGACCAGAGCTCAGAATGTAGTAGTAATGTACTGTGTGGGGAATAATGTTTCATTTAGGACGCAGACAGGTAGTCTGCTGGCTTTTTCAAGGAAAAAGACACAGGATTTCTTCAGTTAAGCTGGCCCAGCCATCTCTGCTGTAAACACGCTGGCAGCCTCCTGCGACTTCTCAGCCAAGCGTGAGTGCAATAACAACAGATTAAAAAGGTTACACTGCATGCAGCCTTTCTGCTCCTCTGCCTGCTCCCATCTTCCATGAATAGAAAATACACATTTAGGTCATCAAAACTGGTGACATTAATCACAATTTTTCTTTTCCCCCCTTAGTAATTGTAGCAATTACTGAAACTTTGAAGCATGAAGTAGTGTGTTGGTTCCTTGTCCATTGTATTGTCAGAAGTAAAGATTTATTGAACTAGAGAGTGACGTGAGGTAATTCAAGATGGAATGCACGCAGGAACATCTAATTTCAATGGGTTTGTAAAATGACATTTGCAACATCTCAGAGAAGATTTACATTCCTGTAATACTTTAGTTTAAATCATTTTCCTTTTTGGATCCAGCCCAGTAGTTGATGAAACTAAAGCATGTTGACTGTTAAAAATATACATGTGAGTTCTGATTATTTAATCAATGTCATTGGGTCACTTGTCAACATCAAGCAAACAATTTCATGCATATTTCTGTTTACAGAAAGCAAAACTATAGGACAAAAAATAATATGGATGAATAGTGTGCAGTCTAAAATAATGCAGAATCTAATTCCAACTCCACTTCTTAGAATCTGTAGGCGTACAGTGCCTGGCATTTGTTCTAAACTGTCATGATAAATACCGTCAATGTAACTTTTAATGCATTTCCCATCAAAGACTACTTCACCTTCCTATACACTACAGTATACTCCTAATTACAGCAAATTATAGAAAACCTGTTCAACCTGTTTTATTATTCTCACATCATACTGAGGATGAAATGAGAAACACTTTTGTTTAAATGCCATTTGGCACTTCACAGAGACTTTGAAACCAACCACTATAGTAAATCTCAAAGTTGGAAGCAACATTCATATATCTGCAAACAGAGGCTCTCAAAAGTGTTCAGCCCCTATCATGTTACAACATGATATCAAAATAGATTTAATTTGTAGGTTTTGCCACTGATGAACATAAAAAAGTTCATAATGTTTAAGTGAAGAAAAAAATCTTCAAATTATCCTGAACTAATTACAAAAAAAAACAGAACATTTTTGATAAATATTCACCCCTTTTGCTATGACACACCTCAATGAGCTTTGGTACAACCAAATGTCTTCAGAAGTCACATAATTGAATGGAGTTCACCTGTATGCAATCAAGCTGTTTCTCATGATTTCAGGTTAAATACACCTGTCTTTGAGAGGTTTCACACAGTAAAATTCAAAGCCGGAATGAGGTTCACTGTGCAGAATCCTGTCCCTAACGTTTTTACAAGACATTAGTTTATGTAGGATGGCTTCTGTCACTTTAGTGATTTATGACCCTGGTGGGCGTGCCTGATTGGACAGGTCCATAGGGTGGGACTTCCTGTGTGACGTACAACAGGGTGGAACATCCGTTATGACCCGGCAAAACTTCTTGTATTACATATAATAGGGCGGGACAGCAGGGTGGGGTTTGACTACGTAACACATGGGGTGTGCACTGGGTGTGAAAAAGTGTTGTTTATGAATGCTTTGTTGTGTTCATAGATATTTGATGTTTTACAATGTGTGTACGGGTTACAGCTTTTTAAATTCCCAGAATTTGATGTTACGATATATGTGCTAACAGTAGTATGTGTAACAGATGGTTTTTAATTGGTACTTGATGCATTGCAGAGGTAAACTGAGGGAATTTGTGTACACATTAAGGCTGCACAGCAAACAGCTTTGGTAAGGAAACACCAGTGAAAGCTAGCAGCATAATGGCTGCCCAGCAAGTCACCAAGAGAATACATGTGGATGACGAAGACGTGACCACAATGTCAGCCCCCCCAAAAATAATGCAGAGTTTAGCTCGAATTCATCAACTACACCAGGATATGCTGGCAGCGGTGTGAATGATGTGAGATGGGTGAATTGGTGGATACATTTTATGCATTCTCTGAAGGCAAAGTGTGTAAGCAATGTGTGACTGAAAAAACAAACTTTAATGCTAACTTATCGGATATGTTTCAAAAATTGTTCGGGCTTAACGCCAGCCACACCTACAATAATACGATAAATCTGATGTTCAAAGTAATTGAAGGATTGAAGCAATATGACTCTGTTAGAATGGAGCTAATCCTGCCAAATGTTGGTGTGTTTGAGTGTGACTGCAGCTGTGCATTCGGTGACTGACGTACCCGCCTTAAGCAAACACTCCCCTCAAAACAGCATCAAAACCAACAGCCTGCCTCTGACTGTCAAGATGCCAACAGAATTTGCGAGACATCTCTCAAGAATACAACCATGGGCAATTCTAGGATTTGACCCTTAGGGGGGCCCAGCCCCAATGAGAATGTGAGATATGGAAAGCACAAGTAATTAATCAATCACTTCTGTTACATGTGTCTATTAAGGCGCAAACTAAATATTGTAAAATAACCCATGCCTTTCTCAGAGGCACATCACCACCATGGACAAAACAAACTGTAATCATACAATGAACAATAAGGGTGTGGGAGTTAAGAATATATAATCATTATTTAAGCAGGAAACCATTTTGGGGTGCACTACAATCAGCGGGGGCAACACACATTCTATTTTTAAGCAAACAAACAATCCTACTTAACTAATAAAACAAACAATTATATATAAATATATACATGTACAAAGAAATTAACACTTATTGTCTAACATTAGAGAACACCTATCTGTATCTGAATGTTAGCTTACTTGTCTGACATTCACGTTCACAGTCGCTACGCAGTCTGTCACAAATCACTATATGTGGTTGAGTGGATGATAGCAAAGATCTTCTATAAATGAAGATACTCAACTGCACCTCAATTTCTGTACAAATGCTGCTGGCGTATAGAGGGTGCTCAAACAATGTTTTCACACAATAAGTGAATGAGACAAGCGAATGCGGAGGTTTGGGCCCTCTTATAAACACCTTGTCCTTTGTGATGGAAATTCCCATTATTAAAAACTGCAGTGTAGGATCTTGTTACCATGGAGTATCTTATTACTGTAGACGTTCTTTGACTGTAGTTTTCTTGTTGCTTACTGTTGCTGCAGTTGTCAGTCATTCACACCCGTACGCTTTGGAGGACAGATCACAAAATACCAGGGGCTTAAAGGGATTGCAGAAAATAATTATTTAACATTTTCAGGGGGGCTAAGATGAAAAACAGGGGGGCTGAAGCCCACCTAAATAGGGTCTAAAATCATCAATGAATACAACCAACGACAATTTGAGGAACCTAAGGCCAAGGATTATTAGTTTTCAACATGTTAGGGTCCGCATTGGTGGTGTCTGAAAGTTCCTTTATTACGACATTCAAAATGTCTGTATACAAGGAACAGAAAAATGTCAGTTCTATGTTTATTTGCATATTAAATGATTGTTGATTATTTAGAATAGCCATTTATAAATATTTACTCAATTTCTGCCCTAATCCACACCCTGTCTGTCTGGTCATGTGCTATCATTGGAATGTTTATCTCGAGTCTGAATACAGGAACAAAGGTCATGCCATATGACATGATCCATTAAGATGATCTACTCATCTTGACCTATGAGTTGATCACTCTGTCTTTTGATAAGGTGGAGGAGGGATAGATGGGAATGTGTCCCTAGTTGATAAAGGGGGCTGTTCTTCTTTGTGATCCTTCCTTAGGTTAGCCATCCAACACCCACAACTTTAGTTTTGAATATATAAACCGGAGCGGGTTGTGGAAACTGTCTCTTGCTTTCTCGACAGCCTTTTTGCATGCATCTCCAGAGAATTGCTATCTATGATACTTGTAATGCAACTGTACACTCTATTTACCTATTAAATTCACCTATCACATTAATTTGTTGAGTCTTTGGAAATATTTATAAAACTGGTTCAAAATCCAGTTCCATCAACATATGTACATGTTTAGACAAATAGCCGCTTCTCAGGGTGGTACTACTTTGTTCTCGGTTCTCTCCTGAATTATCAAACCTTTTCCTTCAAAATAATCAGGCCTGGGCCCTGGTGAGGAAAACTGGTTCTCCAACTGATTGGCTGCTTTTTTGGCAATTGAGAAATAAATGTACTGCAGCTGTCAAAAAGGCAAAATCTAACTACTTATTTAGTGCTATGACAGACTCTGCTGGAGATCCTGCAACATTCTGGAAAACCATTAACTCACTGAAACGGGGGAATTCTGCTATTTCTCTGCCTAAACAAAGTACCTCAGACTCCCATAATTTAAGTGAAAAAAAATATCATATAATATCATATAATATAATATTATAATTTTAATAAGCACTTTATCTCTGCTGTTTTTTTTATTTGAACGGAAAAGTGACCAATGTGTCCCTGGGAAATCAGTTGATTTTTCTCACTTTCAACCATTAGTTACCCTGGAAAATGGTAATCCTGTTTGTAGTTTCCAGCAATTCACAGAAACAGAGGTCCTAGCTGCCCTGCGTGCCATAGATCCTAAAAAATCATCAGGTGTTGTCAATTTAGACACATAATTAAGTGTGCAGCACCTATGCATAGCACAGTTATGCCCAGTGCCAGCTCCAAGGCGTAGGGCAACACCTCAAGTGGGGCCTGTAAAAGCCCTCCTGGACGTCGGCAGGTGTGAGGACTGGTGGGGTTTCCATGACCCGCCGTACCTGGTCTCACCTCCAGTGGTAGAGCCCCCGGCCAGCCTGGAGCAGCCAAAGCCCTGTCCACGCCCGGTGCCAGCTCCAAGGTGCCGGGTGTTTCCTGCTGCCCTGGAGCCGCAGCCAGCGCCCCCTGCTGCCCTGGAGCCGCAGCCAGCGCCCCCTGTTGCCCTGGAGCCACAGTCAGCGCCCCCTGCTGCCCTGGAGCCGCAGCTAGCGCCCCCTGCTGTCCAGTGGCCGACGCCGCCCGCTCCTCCTGCTGGTCAGTGGCCGACGCCGCCCGCTCCTTCTGCTGTCCAGTGGCCGACGCCACCAGCTCCTCCTGCTGTCCAGTGGCCGACGCTGCCAGCTCCTCCTGCTGCCCAGTGGCCGACGCCGCCAGCTCCACCTGCTGTCCAGGGGCCGACGCCGCCAACTCCTCCTGCTGTCCAGTGGCCGACGCCGCCAGCTCCTCCTGCTGCCCAGTGGTCGCTGCCGCCAGCCCCTCCTGCTGCCCAGTGGTCGCTGTCGCCAGCTCCACCAGCTCCTCCGCGCTGGTTGCCCCCGTAGCTCCCACCCAAAAATTGTTTGGCGAGGTGGAGGGCCAAAAGGGCCAGCCAGCAGCCCCCTGGCGGGAGGCTATTGCCTTAAGGACGAGCGGGGCCATGTCATTGGGACGCTTCTCTTGGTCCTCCAATCGTCGCAGTTAGTGATGGGACGCATGAAGCCGAGGCTCCGAGCCTTGCTTCGAAATTTCAACCCAGTTTGCTCAAAGTGAAAAGGCCGAGGCTTTCTTTGGAGGAAGAAAATACCACATGATAGCGGACGTCACAGATTTCGGAACATGCTTGTTTTAAAAGACAAGGTGTTTTCCAGCTAGTAGGCTATTGGACATTCCAAGCTTTTTCAGCGAGCATGGTTGTTGTAGGTGAACCGTGCCAAACTAACGCGGTTCCTGAAAAGGAAAAAAGATTTGCCTCGCGTTAAGCAATACTGGGGAGATTGCGGGCATTGCGTTAAATAGTATGATTAACCTTCAATTCACAAGGATTGTAAATGATCAAAGACAAGGCATGAATCATTTTGATTCTCAGTTGAGTAGACTATGTAATATGTAGAAAAAAGGGCCGAAAAATTACACAGCCTTAAAAATGTTTATATAAACTTTGCAAACACCATACATAGCATCATAACTATATAGCCAAATAACTTTTTTCTCTAAAACGTTTGAGTCTGGCAAGCGATCATTTCAGTCAACACATATCTACAAGCGCATATCTTCCCCTACCTTTTGTTATTTTAAGACAAAACGTTTACAATTCAAATGTTCAGCTGTCTGTCTCAAATCGGTCAATGAAACTGATCATGCCTCTCACACGTCCCAATTTATTAAAAGTGAGTGAAAGAGAGTATTCTTAAAATATCCCAATTCAGTGATGGCTCTATAACTAACAAAAGTAATAGCCACAACCCAATAATGAAACCACACACGTGAGTCGGGAAACGATACTAGCAGTGCAGGCACTCTGAACAGCAAATTCTAACCATTCAGAAACCTTGAAAGTAGTCACAAACTACATTAATTTGTGAGAGATGTCACAAACTGTCATAAGATATGTTTTTCTACCATGCCGTACTTCAAAACTATGATTGTATCTCTGCTTTGAATTTTATTATTTCTTAAAATAATTCAAGTGTTTAAACAAATAGCCTTTATTTCTGTGTAGGCTATTGGTGTATTTCTTTATTCAAACATTTCGTAATTATAACAGTGATGAAGTTGCAACTAGAAACATTTTGCTTTTATATTCGTTGTAACCTGTTATGTTAGGAGAACATTGTGAACATTGTGTGTACTATGGTTTAGAAAACGATTTTTGAGAACTAATAGCATTTTCAGCGCTCTAGCTCCCCCATGTGTTTGGAATAGTGCAATCACAGCTTGACACAATCTACCATATGTTGACGCAATCTACCTGATCTTACTGTGGTAAGAAAACTCTGAAATTAGATGAGCGACATCTGTAAGTTAGTTCTAATTAGATTCCTAGTGGTGCCAATAGTAATGTTTTTGAGAAAAATATAGATTTCTTGCTTATGGCATTTTTGTTATTTTGAGTGTAAGATCAAGCTCTCAAACAAAAAGGATGCTAATCTTTATGAAGGTTGTTGACAATTCGCCGTATCTGTGTTGTTAACTGTAATGTAAATCATGTATTGCAATATTTACTTCTTCCTGAACAGTTACAGTTTTACTACATCTAATTGCTCTGCAAATAACATGTAATGGTCAAAGTAATTATAAGCTGCACTCATTATCTGCAAAAAGTTCAGAAAACACTTGCTTCTGTTGGCAAACTTTGTACATCATCCTTTGTGTGAAGAACTAAGCATACTGCATGCTAACTTGTCATGTACTGCTCTGCTGCAGTTTCCCTTTATTCTGAGAGCATCGCTGTCACTTATTTGTTCTTGTTTATAATGTTAAACCAACTCAAATCACGTATACACTTGGATGATGCCTCAGCACCTCTGCTGGCCATAAAGCTCATTACACATTTTAGAGTACTCATTGTGATTGAGTCCTCTGCCTCAGTACTGCATTTCTCTAATGCAATTAACATTTATCTCAAGCTTCAGATGAATCTTGAATTGATGCTTGTAGGCCTACAGAACATGCACACACAATAACACTAGCCAAAAAATAACACTCATAAAACTGGTGTGTACTAATGAAAGGTTGCTAGATGGGACTGCCGACTATCCCAGCTAGATATGAAGTTGTTATTTCTTTCAAAGATATAAAGGGGAAAATACGTCCATCCAACTGGGGGTAATGCACCCAGCAGGTAAAGCCAGATTTCCACTATGAGCTATTTTTCACAGCCGAGTAGTAAACATGCATGAACCTGGTTTCTAAAACATTTTCCTTTTTTGTCATCTGTTTTGTTTAAACATTTTCTCCAATATTTGAGTTCTCTCAAGAAATTCCCATCAGTCTGTCTTCCCACTCCATTAAAATAACAAGGTTGTGTGCACCAGACTGTGTTTTGAGGACTTTGGCAGGAAGTACCGATGGTATAGCATAAAACCTGTCATTCTCCTGTGTGTGGCTGAGCTAACATCTTCCCAGTTATTATATCTTTAATGCATCAAGTCACTGGGTCAGGAGTTCGACCTTGGTTTGGCTGGCTGGCTGAGCGAAGATGATGATTTATTTTTGAACACTTGGGTGAATTACAATGGCAGCAAGGGATACTGTGTGCTCTGTTTTTTTTATTTGTGAAAAGAGGTTGAAGGGGTGGAACTCTTTCAAGCAAGGATAAATGCCTTGGTTGTTCATTTCCACTACACCAGTGTGATTCACACTGAAGTCTTTGTCCTTAATTTGCTGTTTCTACTAAGCTAAAATGGAATTCTTTTTAAGATGGTCATACAATGGATCATTTCGAATTTTGATCCTGAGTTTTTAGGTACTTTTTAGGTACAATATGTTTAATTTGAAAATTAATGGCAATACAGTGAAATGTGCCTTTACACTTTTGGTGCATAGAAACATATTGTAAATCCAGATATGTACATCATCTTTCAAACTTGGTGAGTGCACATGACGTCATAAAACTTATTATATACATGCCTTTGTTGATGAGAAATGTGTCTTTGCCAAGCCCTAAATGTTGAAGTAATTAACTTTTCTGTAAACCTATGTAACATTCCTAAACTAAACAAGAGCTAATATCTAGCTACTTTAGTTGTTTTATGCAATAGGCAAAGGTCGTTCTTTTCACTTTTTACGTTAAATGAATTAATCTGTCATTGCTACTGGTCTTTATTTTTTTTATCTTTTTCTTTATGAATATTGGATCGGGTGAGAAATACACGTCTTCATTTTGGAACGGTCGTTAGAAAACATCTTCTTGAGTTTGAGTGTGCTTGGACCTTTCTGTTCACTGGATACCTCGGGATGTCCCCCACATCAGCCAAACATCTCAACTTTATGAAATATTTCAATTTGTCAATCTACATGCAAGAGATGCAATCAGGGCAGGGTTGGAGGAAATGGGCCCACGTAATCCCCTTATCAGACTGGTAATAGCACATACAGTACTGTAGCTTTGTCCTGTGCCCTAAACTTGGTAACTATTGGTCTGGAATACTTGAGTTGCTCTCAAACATCCTGGAAGTCCCAATTCACCCACATCCACAACTGATCATTTTGAGCAATTCAGAAACATTAAACATTCTATACTGGCCTCAACAATGACTAATTAAGTGAAGTAACATTTTGGTAACAAAAAAATCTATTGAATTGACTCTGGGATTTAGAAAACACTTTACATTTGTAAGGAAGTCAATACATGTTGAGGGACAATTACTCACAGAGTCTATGGCAATTTGTTTTAACATTTATTCCTAAAAACCCTCCGTTATCCTAGGTAATCAAAGATGGGGGGGGGTTTCAGTATTATTTGTGCTGCTGGAAACCAACTCGTAATGTACTGTATTCGTAGTTATAGACTACACACCAATTTAAGGCCCATGAAATCTTACAATTTCAAGATGCCGTGGATTTGCATAATTTTTTCTCTGATTCAGTTGCTTCACCTGAAAAGTATGTATCATATGTCTAGTTTCAATAATTGGGTCATATTTGAACATGTTGACTTGTCTGTATTCTGTTGCACAATGTCTACATGATGGTTGCACCAAAACACAATTAAATTGTGTGAAATAAAGTGTTTCTGATTTTGATCATGCATGCACACAAGTGTGTGCAGCTAAAAGCAGCAAAAGCACCTCCCCCTACATGTGTCTCACAACAACTACAGGGCATTAGCACTCTGAAACCCATCCATTTGTCATCTAAGGTCCTTGTTCTAGTTTAGAATGCAGTCTCCCTTTGGGGGAGAACCACCACTGCACAACGTTGTACCTCTCACCCATGGTAAAGAGCTGATAATAGCTCTCCTTGCCTGGAACTTTAGCATTGCCAAGGAACACAAGCTGTGTCTCAAAACATTACTGTCAAATTACTGTCTTCTGTGCTGGTCTCTTTAATTTCTTACGAAGCTCATTGGAGGAGGTCTGAAAAAAATAGGATTTGACAGATACTAAAGTTTTCAGACAGCCATGTCCTCATTTCACCACTTTGGTGAAAGGACCTGGGAGGTCAAAAGTAAATGTCCATTCAAACTTAACAGACCTTTTGTAACGAGGACGCGCAAAGTGGACGCATGCTCTCTCTCCCGGCGCGCTGTTCGGCGTGCGTCATTACCGGCCTTCTAGTCACACCGCTCCTCCTTCCACGGCACTGTCATGTCTTGTTATTGCACACACCTGGTGTCCATTCCCTCGTTAGGTAACCTATATTAGTTCCTGTGTTCCTGGGCGTCTTTGTGAGGAATTGTTCTATGTTGGGTGTTGTGTACCTGTGCATTGGTTCTCAGTGTTTTGTATATTGCGCTTCGTCGCTTCCCCTCGTTTTGGAGATTGTGTATGGATGTGTTCCGTTTGTTTCTCCTTGTTTTGGGAATTACACATACAACTTACATTGGATAAAGAAAATACAAACGACAATTCCTGCGCTTGGCTCCTTTTTCCCCTGCACACCACTACGACACCATTGACAGAATTCCTCACCGAAAAGAAGAATGGAGCCAGCAGGAGCCGACCAGTTACGGAGGCACGGGGAGATGATTGCGTCCCTGGGCCATGAACACCGTGGTCCAATCGATGCGACGGTTGGAGGCGAGGATGCCGGCCGAGCAGGTGCCAGTTGCGACCAGCCCGGCAGAGGTGCCCTTGCCGGCATCACCACCATCGCAGAGGAGGACCATCCAGCTGAGCATTCCCCAGGGATTCGAGGGAGATGCGGAGCGCTGCTCCGGATTCCTCCTACAGCTCGACCTCTACTTTGCCTCTCTCAACCCACACCCGGGGGTAGGGAGAAGGTCTCGGCCCTTGTCTCCTGTCTGAGGGGCAAGGCATTGGATTGGGCCAACTCCGTATGGTCCACTAATGGATCGGAGTTGGCTCATTAAGAGGCGTTCGTCGGTCTCTTCTGGGCCGTTTTCGATCATCCGCCCCATGGCAGGGAGGTCGGCGAGCGTCTCGTGCACCTCAGGCAGGGGACAAGGAATGTGCAGGCCTTCGCCCTGGTGTTCAGGACAGGTTGGAATGACAGGGCGCTTATAGATCATTTCCAGTGCCATCTACAGCCTGACATCCGTAGGGAGCTGGCATGCCGGGACGCCATGTTGACGTTTGACCAGCTTGTCGACATGGCGATCCGGATGGAAAACTTACTAGCCACCCGCGGACGCACCGGGAATGATCTGCCCCCTCCAGCGCACCCCGTCGCCAGGCCTGAGCCCATGGAGGTGGGAGGCGCCACACAGAGGGAGACGGTGCGGTCTAGGGAGTGCTCCTTTTGTGGGAGGAAGGCACTCTGCCTCCCACTGCTACCAACAGAAAAGGGTTGAGCGGAGGAAGCCTGACACCCCTACACCGAGTCAGATGAGTAGACCACACACACTGTCGGGGCCCTCTGCAAATCACATGACACTCTTGGTGACCTTCCCTGATTTCCTTGTTAATAGCGTTGGTATTTTCAAAAACCATGGCTAGCAAACTACCACCACATCGGTCTGGGGATTGCACGATAAACCTAAAGGTAGATGCTGTGCCACCTTATTTTCATGTGTATCCCCTGTCGCAGGCAGAGACGGCGGCGATGGAGACCTATGTGGCCGAATCCCTGTGGCAGGGGCATATCCACCGTTCCACCTCTCCCGCCTCCTCAAGTTTCTTTTTTGTGAAGAAGAAAGGGGGCAGTTTACGTCCATGTATTGACTACAGGGTGTTAAACAAAATGATGGTACGGTACTCCTATCCTATTCCCCTGATTTCCAATTATATCGAGTCAATGCATGGGGCGCGCTTCTTCACAAAATTGGACTTCAGCAGTGCGTACAATTTGGTGAGAATCCGAGAGGGAGACGAGTGGTTGACAGCCTTCAGCACCCCCACGGGGTTCTATGAATACCTGGTGATGCCGTATGGGTTAATGAATGCGCCGGCAGTGTTTCAGTCCTTTGTGAACGATGTGTTTAGGGACATGCTGGGACACGGAGTGGTGGTTTACATCGATGACATCCTCGTGTATTCTGCCACGCGTGCTGAACATGTGTCTCTCGTTCGCAGAGTGTTGAGGCGGTTGTTGGAGCATGGCCTATACTCTAAAGCAGAGAAGTGCGTGTTCTTCCAGCGAGCCGTTTCCTTCCTCGGGTTTCGCATTTCCACCAGAGGGTTGGAGATGGAGGTTGATCGCATGTCAGCTGTGTGTAATTGGCCCATTCCTACCTCGGTTAAGGCGGTACAGCGGTTTATTGGGTTTGCCAATTCCTACCGTAGGTTTATTCAGGGTTTCGGTAAGATGGCGGCTCCTATCACATCCTTGTTGAAGGGTGGGCCGAGCCAGATTACCTGGTCGACCGGGGCAGACAACGCATTTCGTACCCTGAAGAGAATGTTCACCTCTGCTCCAGTTCTGGCTCACCCCGATCCGTCACTGCCGTTCATAGTGGAGGTGGATGCCTCGGAGGTGGGAATAGGTGCAGTTTTATCCCAACAGTCGGGTACCCCTCCGAAGCGTCGCCCCTGTGCTTTTTACTCGCGAAACCTCAGTGAGGCGGAGCGGAACTATGGCGTCGGTGATAGGGAGCTGCTAGCTGTATTCAGAGCCCTGACTGTTTGGAGACATTGGCTCGAGGGAGCGAAACACCCGTTTGTAGTCTGGACTGACCACCGTAAACTGGAGTACATCCGGGCGGCGAGGAGATTGAATCCTCGCCAGGCCAGGTGGGCATTATTTTTTACCCGGTTTGATTTCACGCTTTCGTACATTCCAGGTACTAAAAATGTCAAGGCAGACGCGCTGTCCCGGCTATATGGTGCGGGTGAGAGGCGGGTGGATGATACACCGATTCTGCCTGCCTCTTGCATTGTGGCGCTGGTGGTATGGGACGTGGACGCGGACATTCAGCGTGCAGGGCACAGCGATCCCGGGCCATCTCAGTGTCCTGCGGATCGCCAGTACGTGCCGCTGGACGTTCGTGACCGTCTCATCTACTGGGACCACACGTCCCCTTCCATGGATCATCCGGGCATAGACCGGACAGTGCGCTGCCTTACCGACAAGTACTGGTGGCCGCTCAGAGTAAGGCACCTAGACACATTTCGGCGGGTAAGTTACTCCCTTTGCCCGTTCCACAACAACCGTGGTCTCACTTGTCCGTTGATTTTTTGACAGATCTTCCCCTCTCACTCGGCAATACGATCCTGGTTGTTGTGGACCGGTTTTCAAAGGTCTGCCGATTCCTCCCTCTTCCCGGTCTCCCGACGGCTCTACAGACTGCGGAGGCACTATTCACTCATGTTTTCCGGCATTACGGGGTTCCGGAGGACATTGTCTCTGACCGGGGTCCCCAATTTACATCTAGGGTCTGGAGGGCCTTTATGGCCCGGCTGGGGGTCTCGGTCAGTCTCACCTCCGGGTTTCACCCCGAAGCTAATGGGCAGGTGGAGCGTGTGAACCAGGACCTGGGGAGGTTCCTGAGGTCCTATTGCCAGGACCGGCCGGGGGAGTGGTCGGAGTTCCTGCCTTGGGCAGAGTATGCCCAGAATTCGCTCCGCCACTCCTCCACAGCCTTGACCCCTTTTCAGTGTGTTCTAGGGTACCAGCCGGTCTTGGCGCCGTGGCAGAGCCAGCCCGAGACCGGGGCTCCAGCAGTGGACGACTGGTTCCGGCGCGCCGAGGAGACCTGGTCAGTGGCGCATCGACACATTCGGTGCGCCGGGGAACGCCAAAAGTCTACTGCGAGACCCGGCGATCGGGTCTGGCTCTTGACCCGGAACCTCCCTCTCCGCCTGCCCTGCCGGAAGCTGAGGCCGCGGTTTGTGGGGCCGTTCAAAGTCCTGAGGAGAGTGAATGAGGTAACTAATAGGTTACACCTCCCTCCTGACTACAAAATTAATGCCTCGTTTCACGTCTCTCTCCTCAGGCCGGTGGTGGCTGGTCCCCTCCAGCAGTCTAAGGTGCAGGAGGTCTCTCCACCTCCTCTGGACATCGAGGGGGGCCCAGCGTATTCAGTCCGTACCATCCTCAATTCGAGACGCCGGGGGAGGGGTCTGCAGTACCTGGTGGAGTGGGAGGGGTACGGCCCGGAGGAGCGTTGCTGGGTGCCGGCGGTGGATATTCTCGATCCGGAGCACCTCGCCGACTTCCATCGTCGGTGCCCTGATCGTCCTGCGCGCCGTCGCCCTGGGGCCGACCCGGAGGAGTACTGTAACGAGGACGCGCAAAGAGGACGCACGCTCTCTCTCCCGGCGCTGTGTTCGGCATGCGTCGTCACCGGCCTTCTAGTCACGCCGCCCCTCGTCCCACGGCACTGTCATGTCTTGTTATTGCACGCACCTGGTGTCCATTCCCTCGTTAGGTAACCTATATTAGTTCCTGTGTTCCTGGGCGTCTTTGTGAGGAATTGTTCTATGTTGGGTGTTGTGTACCTGTGCATTGGTTCTCAGTGTTTTGTATATTGCGCTTCGTCGCATCCCCTCGTTTTGGAGATTGTGTACGGATGTGTTCTGTTTGTTTCTCCTTGTTTTGGGAATTATACATACAACTTACGTTGGATAAAGAAAATACAAATGACAATTCCTGCGCTTGGCTCCTTTTTCCCCTGCACACCACTACGACACCATTGACACCTTTACACGATTGTGTATTTGAGCTATATAAAATTTCTTCTTAGTATAATCTTACTACAGCGTGTGAGAAGCTAACAAGCAGGTGGACAAAATAGTGGAAACGCAACATGGCAAAGGACTGTTACGTTGTAGTAACTTAATCACAGTTATAAACTCAGATGCAGAGGTCACACTGGGTTGATTGTCAATAAGCAGTACAAATGTGTAAGGTTTAAAAGAGGTCTGACAATTACTATGATATTTGAGTTTTCAATGCAACATGAGACAACTAACAGAATTCCAATGAGGCCAAATAGTCAGTATCTGACCGACTGAATGTGTCATGGCAAACATGAAGAAATAGCATTGGCAAAGAGGAAGGGTGGTCACAAGTCAAAACCGACAGAGGGATACTTGTTAAATGCCCCACAGCCAAAAAGATGCAAGGGAAATTACCACACAATCGAATCAGCACCTCTCTGACCCAGTCTCAACAAAAAGTACATTGTGAGCTTCACAAAGCTGGAATTGATGGCAGGGCTTGCATTCGGAAACCCGCTTATATCCAAGGCCAATGCACAATGTCTCATTGCCTGGTGTAAATTATGTCCTGATGAGTCATCCTTTACGCTATTTCCAACATCCGGAATGGTTTACATTTGATGAATGCCAAAGGATGCCTTCAGCCCACAATGTCTGCCGCCAAAATGTTAAACACGGTGGGGGATCCGTAACGCTATGGGCACCACTTCCACCACAAATAGCATCTATGAACTATATGGCTTTTGTCACTGGCCGTTTTCAATCAATGAATCAAATTTATTTATAAAGCCATTTTTACATCAGCGGTTGTTACAAAGTGCTTATACAAAACACCCAGCCTTAAACTCCAAGGAACAAACAACAATAGTGTTGAACTTCAGTGGAACCAGGCTCTTCTGGCTGTGCCGGGTGAAAATATTAAGAGTCCAATTGTAATAATTAATAAATGCATGTGGGCTGAGTCCAGAGTCAATTTAAACCTAGTCCAGGTCGGAAGCATGACCAGATGGACAAGGACAGGGACAACACGGGGGGGGGGGGTCAGCACAGTGGCAGCTGAAATCATCAGGTATCGTCTTGATCTGCAACACAACCAGGAGGACTTTGGACAGGGACAGCAACGAGTGTTTCAAGCCTGGTACTCCGGAGGTGTTGGCCAAGACCTCATGTCCTCCTAAGTTTAAATCAGGGCAGGAGACAGGGAAAATTTAGAAAATGCATTCCTTAGATCTACTGTACAAGGATTTATAGTGAAGAAGGATAACTGACCCTACTCCCCCGGCACAATAATATAGCAGCGTAAGAACCTTGGGGCTGAGACAGCTTATTAGCCAGTAATAGGCTTACTAAAATCTACTAACTTACTACTTGGAATAGTCATAAGAATTGAGCAGTTGCTAGCGAGACTGAAGATGAACTTTACACTGCCAAAGCTATTTCACAAAAATGTTGGTTTTTCTTTCATTCGTGAATGACATTGATATAATAATTATCAATATACAGTGGGGCAAAAAAGTATTTAGTCAGCCACCAATTGTGCAAGTTCTCCCACTTAAAAAGATGAGAGAGGCCTGTAATTCTCATCATAGGTACACTTCAACTATGAGAGACAAAATAAGAAAAAAAAATCCAGAAAATCACATTATGGTAGAAAATAAGTATTTGGTCAATAACAAAAGTTCATCTCAATACTTTGTTGTATACCCTTTGTTGGCAATGACAGAGGTCAAAGGTTTTCTGTAAGTCTTCACAAGGTTTTCATACACTGTTGCTGGTATTTTGGCCCATTCCTCCATGCAGATCTCCTCTAGAGCAGTGATGTTTTGGGGCTGTCGCTGGGCAACACGGACTTTCAACTCCCTCCAAAGATTTTCTATGGGGTTGAGATCTGGTGACTGGCTAGGTCACTCCAGGACCTTGAAATGCTTCTTACGAAGCCACTCT